>VXBS01008369.1:247860-315923 GCA_013400255.1 Sitta europaea | reverse complement strand
ATTAGAAAATTGTATTCACTATATTGCAATGTATATTGCCCAATGTTCTTCTGAAAACTTTGCTATAATATTGTTATCTAAAGTTTGATCTTGGTTTTGAGCCTTCTTACCAAAAAAGCCTAAAAATTCAAGGTTTTATACACACACACACACACACACACACACACACACATATATATATATATATATATATATACACACACATATATATCTTCCTGTGGAAAGCATGTTTCCAGACAGATTTACCCTGTTAGCACAAGAATTAAAAAAAAGTATCATGGGAGTGCAAATACCCAGCTTGTTGGCAGCTTTAAAGTGCTAGCTTTATTCTGTTCTGTACTGCTTTTGACACTGGTTTTCAGTTGATTTATGTGCTTCATGTATTAGGTGGTTACAAAGCTTATGCTTTTGCACTGAAGGAAAAGATAAATCACATAGGATGAATAAACAGACTCAGGATTTAATACAATAAGAATATAATTATTTTTAAATTCTATCAAGTGTTAACAATCCTGTAGTAGAGGACACTGTTTCTTTTTTTATATATTTCTTCTATTTCTCTGCTTTTGAAATCACGGAGTAAATTTGGGTATTTGTTCTATCTTTACATTTTTGTCCCAGAAACCTAGACCAGATACTCACTGCTTGTGGCAGGGTTAGAGAGGAGAAATGACAACTGCTAGTCATGATTAATCATCTCAAAGGGATGAAACCTATAAAAAAAGCATTATTTAGATTAAACTAATGTTGACTTGTTAAAAGTATTTATAGAAATATCTCTGAGGTAACATTTTCTTCTGCCTTATAGGTTTAGCATGTTCATACAGAGCACAAGAAGGAATAAAACAATCAACTCAGTAAGAGGTGGCATCCTGTTCATAGCACTGTCTAAAATGGAGGGTTTCAGAGCTTGAAGAAGCTCAGTTACCATCAATATTCCATTTCCAGTAGTACAGTATCCCCATATTGGCAATACTTTTCTGTTAAACAGAAACTGTGGATAATCTGGGAATTTCATTCCCATAGCAAAAAAAAAACCCAAAAGCACATAAAAAAGAGAACTATTGCTTGTCACTGTTCTCCACCAATAAAACAAAAATAGGAAAAAAATTTGTCTACTTAAAAGCATTTAAGAAAATAAATTCATGTTTTCTACTCTAGTAATTTCAGAATCTACTTTCAGCTTTCTGTTCATGCTTATTTCTCTGAGTAAACTGTCACTGTATAAGGAAATATCTCTTTTGATTCCTGTCTTCCATAAATTCCTAGTTTTTTATTTTTTCTTTAACCCTTGAAGATGGAGTCTATCTTTCACGGTTTGGCAAACCAGTGCCTCACAACTGTTTTCTAAATATGTCAGTACTAGCAAAAATGACCCTTTTAAAGGAGAGTTTCAAAACTTCCTTACTCTAATAGTACTAACTGATTTAAGAAGTTCCTGAATAAATCTGCAATTTGGTTACACAGAGTGCTATAAGAAACCATTAATTTCCTTATTTCCATTTAGTAGAGAGCTGTGTTGATTTGAAATAACAGTATGAATATGGAAGGCAATGGAGAGAATTAGAAGTGGCTAGTGAGATAGCTGTTTTAAGTCAGGGTGCAGGAAACAAATTTCAGGTGGAAAGGATTTTTTTTTTTAAGGAAAATTAATAATTTCAAATACTTAAAAACTAAATTAAACTTTCAATGCGTGCAGTTCATTGAGTCTTGTTTTACTTTTACAATTAAAATGCAAATTTAAGGCAAATTATAACAAAAAGTTATTTGAGAAATTAAATAGATCTGAATCTTCTATTAGTTCTTTGATTTTTTCGTAGCAAAAATGTTTAATGAAAACAACATGTATTCTCACAGCGTCACTGAAAGAGCAACTTTTCTCCAGGAAGTTCAACTAATTTTGGTTTATCTCAGTTTAATGAATGAAAAATCAACAGATATACTGAAATCACAGTGCATGACGTATCTTCACCCATTTTTTTGAGTACTGGTAATTTCTGACAGACTTTTAGGACTACTGTTCACATGCTTGAATAGTCTGCTCTTAGTACTACACTTGAAGTTATAGTAATTACACACTATGTCATTGCACTGTATCAACTGAAGATTCAGAGTAGCTAAAAGCCTGACAGAAGAAACAGACTACTACTCATAGGAAAAACAAACAAAAAATTATTGTGTTAATAAGATCATATCATTAGACCAAAACTTTAAAACAGAACAATGCAAAAAATAATGAAATGTGGACTTTGCATCAACAGCCTTGGCAGACAAATGCCTATCAGAGTAATCTCAACAAGCTGGAAAAATGGGCCACTATTCATATTCTTCAGTTTCTTTGCTGTTTTTGTCAGAGATGTTCTGTGTGGCAGAACAAGGGTCAACAGCATTAAGATGAAATAAGAACCTTGACTGGTCATGAGTGGAGTGGACAAACTGGACATCTAACTGGACAAACACTGAGTAGCCTGGTCTGACTTCAAGAGTGGTTTTCAGCACAATTCTGGACTAGTTGGCCAAGGATATATGCTATGATTGAGCAAACCTCTCAATTATCAGCAAAGTTTTACTTCTATCACAGCAAAAGCTTTGAGGATGGTTGAAAGAGCAAGGTGTCTCTTCTGATTCTGGGAAAGTGCTTACCAAACCTGTGGAGTGTACAGTGAAAGGGGAGACGTAGTTGAGGTAACTGCTACACACCCACAAGGATATCGGGAAGCTATGTCAGCATTTTGATATGGAAAGTCAGAATATATTATGCTGTTTAATTTTTCTTTTTATTGAATTTTGTAATTTAGACAATATACTGTTTTTATAGCAGAGTGTTGATAGAGAAACGGTATGTGAGAACTCAGAGATGATGTTGAATAACACTGATACGTCTTTCACATAAATTAAACTTTCTGTGGTGGTCTAGTTACAAATTTTATTAAATGTAATTTATACCTTGGTGGATTTTCAAGAGGAAGTGCTCAGTTTTTTATTCCCAGCTCTAATTTGAAGCTAGACCTCAAATCAAACATTTAAGAAATCTTCAATTTCAAGATAGATTTCTTTTACTTTAGTGACCTCTGCAAATTCAAGGTTGTGGTGGATTGACCCTGGCTGGATGCCAGAGGCCCACCAAGACAGACTGCTGCTGCCCTCCTCAGCTGAGCATGGGACAGAAAATGTTAAAAAATTTGTGGGTTGAAATTGGGAAGGGAGATCACTCACTCATTACCATCATGAGCAGGCTCATCCTGGAGAATTTCATTTAGTACTACCAGGACCTTGTCATGTAAACCCCTCACACAAGGAAAGACAGAAGTCTGCAAAGACACTTCAAAAGAAATGTGATAAATTCTGTCACCAAAAAAATTTAGTTCACCTGTACACTTTATACTTTCAAAGAATTTTGTAACTATTCAGCTAATTTTTTGAACACTTCTGATTAACCAGTTTTGCAAGAGAAAATATTTAAACACATATAGTTCTGATAAATTACTATGATTTTTTTGTATGTCTGTGTGTGCATACAGCTGTTTAACATGTATAAAATAACATCATTAAGGGTTCTATTTCAGTATCCTTGTGATGAATAAAATAATCAAGTGGCAGAGCTTGCAAGTATAATTTTCTTTTCAATCTCTGTAAAAAATAATAGAAGTGCATAATTTCTTTGTTCTTCAGGCCACTTTTGATGAATTTATGGAAATTAATGTATTGCATATAATGTAAAAATGGAATCTTGTCAGTTAATAATTTAAACTGGTGACATATATCTTCTAGTGAATTATCTGTTAACAAAAGTTATCCACTCACTGCAAACAAGACTTCTACAAAAAACATTAAATGGCCAGAATTTAAATTATTTTCTCATGAGCTAATGATTACATTTAGAACTATTTTTCAACTCAAAATGGAATATAATATGGCAATTTTAATGCAGCAATTTAAATAAAACTAATGAAGGTAGTGTCTGCATTTTGATCACCAGAAAAATTATGCACAGCTCCATTTAGGTCTGGAGGGATGATTTTATTCCTGTCACAAAATCTTTGAACAGAAATATAACTTTTTTTTGATGATCATGTGCTTATCTCTATAAATTTTATATAAGTATAAACTTTATACTTCTAAAAAAAGTGTATGGAGAGGGATGAGATGATCTCTTGGGAAAACATTCAAGCATCTTAAATGAAGAAACAGTGAGCCTATGTCATTTTGTCTGTATAAGCCTAATATATTCCTCATTACCTCATTATGGAAGTTAACTATCACTTTAGAGTCAAACCTATTTCATCTTCCACAAATGCCTCTTACTTTTATATCATATCCTTTAAATAGCTTGCAGTTTTGCACTCTTTCAGACTATGTTAATAGAATATCTACATTAAAACCTTCATCCTTAAAATTTTAGCTTGTTTCAGATGTTTACCTAACAAAAAGAACAGATTATGTTTTTTTACTTGCTCAGCTTCTTTCAAAGAGCCCAGTCTCCTATGCTATTTTTCATTGTTTTAGAAGAGATCACGATATTTCTAATAGATTAATTATTTAGAATTATCCATTAATTTACTCAGTAAAAAAGCTTTGGTCTGTCGATCAATGAAATTGCAAGTATTATAAGGATATAGTATTGGAAATAGAATTTTTATTCAAGGCCGGAGACTTTAACCTAATTAACATATCAAGAAAAAGTAAACTCCAAATGTTAAATGCAATACATTATAATATTTATTATCTACAATGTGTTATTTATGCAAATCACCTACTGAGACACCAGCAATATTAAGCCATTCTTTATAGATTTTACCAGTGTAACAAAAACATTTATCACATACATTTTCAGTCAAACATTAAACACAGGAATATTTGATCACATGATCCAAGAAAGTTTGACAGGTTGAATTGTTACAAAGTCTTGTTTCTTGAGCTCCTAACTGTACCATTTCACTATTTACACCTATAGAGTCACCAAGGCTGGAACAGACCTCCAGATCACCAAATCTAACTGTCAACCTAGCTCCATGTTCACTTCTAAACCATGTGAAGTGTCACATCCTCATGTTTGTTGGACATTTGCAGGAATGGTAACTCCATCACTTCCCTGGGAAGCCTGTTGCAATGTTTTACAACTGTTACAGTGAAGAAACATTTCCCAATACCCAATCTAAATTTCTGCTGGCACAACTTGAGGCCATTTCATCTTGTCCTGTCGCTGATTGTCTGCAAGAAAAGGTCAACACCCACCTGGCTACGTCCTTCTTTCATGTAGGAGCAGAGAGCAATAAGGTTACACCTGAGCCTCCTTTTCCCCAGGACAAACACCCTCAGCTCCTCCTCATACGACCTGTGTTCCTGACTGTTGCCCAGGTCTGTTGTCCTTCTCTAGAATTGCTACAGCACCTCAATATCTTTCTTTTTGTGTGGGACCCAAGACTGGACACAGTGCTGAAGGTGCATCCCTAGGTGCCCAGTACAGGGGGGTGGTCACTGCCCTGGTCCTGCTGGCCGTGCTATTTCTGACCCAAGTCAGGATGCCCTTGGCCACCTCAGCATACCCTGACTGATGTTGAGCCACTGTTGACCAGCACCCCTAGGTCCTTTTCCACTGGTCAGCTTTCCAGCCCCTCTTCCCTAGCCTGCAGTGCTGTCTGGGATTGCTCTGTCCTGTCCAAGAGCAGGACCCACTACTCTGCCTTATTGAAAGTCACATCATTTGCCTTGGCCATCAAACCAGCCTATCCAGACCCCTCTGCAGAACCTTCCTTCCTGAACTCCAGCAGACATTCCCACCCTACTCAGTGTCATCTGAAAATTGACTGAGGGGGCACTCTGTCTCATCACCCATATTATCAAGGTATTAAACAGGGCTGGCTTCAGCACAGAGCCCTGGGGAGCAGCACTAGTGCCTGGCCTCCAGCTGGATGCAGCTCCATTCACCTCCACTCTTTGGCCTGGCCATGTAGCCATTTTTAACCCAGAAAACAGTGTGTCCATCCAAGACATTGACTACCAGTGTTCCTCAGAATTATGTGAGACACTATCATGGGCTCTACTGATGACATATCCACAGCCTGTCCCTCACCCACTAGCTAAACTATCTTCTTGTAGAAGAGCACTAGGTTGGTCAAGCAGGACCCAGCTGGGTCTGATCCCTTGGTTGCTCTGTATATGCCACAGGATTGCATGCAGGCAATTGGCTCCATGACCTTCCCCAGCACTGAAGTCATGCTGACATCCTCCTTCTGGCCCTTCTTATCACATTTGCCAGCTCCCAGTCCCTTGGAACCTTCCCAGATATCCAGGACCGGTGGTAAATGATTGGAAGTGGCTTGACAAGCTCTTCCACTGCCTCCCCAGTACTCTACTTGGGTAGGTCCCACGCAACCACATGGACTTGTGTGGGTTTAAGTGGCATAGCTGGTCGCTGACCATTCCCTCATGCGTTTTGGGAGCTTCATTCTGCTCCCTCTCTCCATCTTTCAGAGGCTGGGTACCTTGGTGACAACTGCTCTTACTGTTAAAGACTGGAGCAAAGAAGGACCCTATTTCTTATTCTTTTTCTCTATGTTTCTGCCATATCCAACAAAAAGCAAAGATTTTCATTGGCTTTCCCTCGACTTGCTGCTGAGGTATTTGCAGGAATACTTTTTATTGTCTTTCACATATATGCTCAGATTAAGTTCTAAATTGACTTTGTACCTTCTAATTTTCTCTTAATAATTTCAAAACAGCCTTCTAGTCTTCCTGAGGTGATTGCTTTTCTTCCCCTTTTTCATCTGCCCCTTTTACTTCCTTAATCTAAAGTAAAAGCAGTTAGATTCTTAATCTGAATAAAATACTAGAGACTCTTGAAACATTACCAGATTTTATCATTCAATTCATATTGAAGTTTCTAGAAATAGTTGAGCTGATCCTTTTAATATCTAGAGCTTTTTCTTTTTTTTTTTTTTTTTAATTTACNNTTTTTTTTTTTTTTAATTTACAATGGAATTAAAAGTTAATGATAAAGTATGATATATTAAAAGATAGAGGAAAAAAAAAATATTCTTAACATGGGGATTACTTCAATGCACTATTCCTAAATTGGGGATAACTGAAGTGAATTAGGTATTCTAATTTTTCTTAATAATTTCATTCCAAAATGATTTATATGTCCGGAACTTTATTACTGAGGTATATTACACTATAAAACCTGTTGCTTAGTCAACTTCTATTCCACCTGCCTATGGATCACCCCTAATTAAGCAGGTCTCTTTTGCTACCTTGAGCCTGTTTTTGTAAATACATTGTTAAGACATGTTGCACAAGAAAATTTTCCAGTTGTAATTGATTAAGAGATGAAGTTAATAATTGTTTTTCAATGAGTGTAATGAACCAAGTTGTTAGAGTGTATACAGTAATACAGATAATAATTTCTCCTCTTAATTATTATCAAGACTAACACTTGTCTAAGAGAAATCTGACCTCATCCATTTAGTGTTTACCTTTGAAGTCAATAAATTGAAATGTCTTTCTCTGAAGGAATCAATACCTGTTTATTGTGAGCATGATGAATACTTATATATAAATTTGTATAAGAATACATTTACAAACACATGAAGAATTATGAGAAATATGATTTGATTTATAAGCCAACACTCCTACCCTGTAACTGTTATTTTTTAAAACTCTTACCTGTTTTTTGGTTACTGATTTATTCACAAACACTTTCTATATTTTTCTATATCATATAAGCTTATTGTTCACATGATTTTGCTTAAGAAAATTTCAATCTACTCTGAACAGTGAGTGTTTAAAATTCAATGCAAAATCTCATACAAGTGCCTAAGCAGGAAAAAATATTATTTTTTCTTCTGTGACAGGATCAAATCATGTTATCTACAGATAGATATAATGACTATAACTACAGCACCAAAGGGCCTTGTACTTTTGCAGAGAAACCTGGTCAGAATGCACCTCTCTTACACCCCAGTAAGCATATGTCATCTGAGACTCTTGCCCCTCTCAGATTTTTGTCAATCCTTTCACAACACAAAACCAGGATAAATTTGTTGTTTTGGCTTTTATTAATTTTGTGTAAACAGTGGATATATACCACCAAAAGCAGATTACATGGCATTTACTTGGCCTCAACATTTTTGGCATATTTTTTCTTCCTTCTCTGCTATGAAAAAAATCAAAGGTATTCCTTGCGCAGAGTATTTATCTGTTGGTAGGCACTTGGTGAAGAAGATTGTATTTTAAGTCTTTAAGTTTCATGAGTGCAATACTGCATGCTTAAAAACCGTATCTTTGATATTTAATGGTATCATTTAACACTTGAGTGGGCCATAGCCAGGAAAAAAATTTACTTCTGTTTGACTAACTGGTTTGATTTTGCCAGGAGTGTGACCAGATAAATAAAAGGTGATTAAAATTAATGAAGCTGTGAAAACCTTAAAAGCCTCATCTAGACAGAGAATTTTTAAGCCTGGTGAGTATTCAATTCTTAAGAGAGCTTAATGAAATTCTTACCAAATTCCTCACCCTAATACATGCAAAGACTTAAAACAGCCAAGTTCCATTCCCATTATACTTTTTCTATACTGAAGATGACAATATTTTTCCCTGTCAGGTTTCATGTGAAAATGAAACAATCAACTCCCTGGAAAGAAATACTGTCAGTTTTCAAGCTGGAGTTTCATCCCAGTAAGCGAGCATGGCAGCCAAACAGCAAGGATCTTGTGAGTTCTTCTACCACAACAGGCTTGAAAGGGTGCAAAAGGGGTGAACAAGAGATAGGAGGCAAGTCCTTCCATGACTCACTAGTTTTTTACTTCTGTGGGTAGTATTTGATTGTCACTGGCCTTCACACATTTAGATTGGGCATGCTGTTAATATTATATTGAACAATTGTGTTATTTCTGTACAGAGAGCTCAATAGAATTTAGAGCTCCACAAAGTCCTTTTGTTTATATTGTTGCTACTTTAGCATGGCAAAACTTCACTTGAGGTTTGAGCTCTCACCTGTGCAGTACTCTAGTGTCTTGTCTTTATTATGACATGGGAATACAAAAACTATCAGAAGGAAGTCCTGAGAAGGAATATCTTTTATTCCCCAAACAACACAGTTAATCACAAAGTTGAAAATTAACTTTATAAAGCATGTAAAGGAATTCTTCTTTTTCCTGCCTGCTTGTTCTAATGAGCTAAGTTGCCAGCTTTGGTCCTGGAGATCTCCCAGAGATAAGTGTACTGTATTCTCTCTATCTTGAGCTTCATATTCACTGGTAAATATTTTGCTCTCTTTATATTCAGAAATTAAAAATGTAAAAATCACCCATCCCCGAAGTATTTACTAATGAGGTGATGAGAAAAATTCCTTTTGGATGGTAATAAAGTCCAGTGACAATGAGAATGACAATGAAATAATTTCTAAGAATACAATGCAAAAAAAAAATAGTAATTTACTTTGTAGAACAGTAAACAAACTATGCACATCCTACCAAAACTACAAAACATTCTGTCAGAACTAATTATTTATAGTCCTTGGGGAAGCTGATGGATTGTGATTGCCATGAAGACTTCTCTTCTGTTTTTTAGTAGTGATAGGACTTGCCTAGGCTTAAAAGTGTAGCTCATGCTTTCTGGGTGAAGCAAATTGATGCTAGAAAATCACCTAACATGTAGATGGACCTTTACACATAAATTACACAGGCATTTCACAGGCTGAAGTCTGATAGCAAACAAGGGAGCCATGTGACATCATCAAGAACATGTCATGCTAAGAGGAGGTTGGCATACTGACAGCTACTTTCACTCTATGCTTACCATACACAGAGTTTAACCATATATGTAAAAAGCATATATTGAGTTCTTCCTTGCTGACTCTAACTAATTAAATTAATAAAATCCAGCATAATAAAACCTTGTTTTCTTAAAAAGAAAAGCATGGGTTCAGAACAAAGATATGGGCAACATCGAAAGAGAAAAGTGTCAGGATAGAAAGAGTTCTGGTAAAATTTAGATCTGCAGTCATGAACTACAAGTCTTAACTGAGAAGGAAATAGGCTTGATTTTTACCTGATCGTTATTGCTGCAATATCCAGAAAAATTAATCCCAGATCTGAAGATCTATGTGTAATAATTTTTAAATTATTGGATTTGATTCCAATTTGGGATGTTGTCATTCATGCTTATTTAATCTAATTATAGTGGAAATTAAAGCTACAGATAAAACAAATCGTCTCCCACCAACAAACACACTCAGATAAAGAGATGTGAAAATGTATTCTCCCATTGCTTTTATAAAAGCATGCTGTGACTCTTATGCAGCACCTGAAATTAGTGATATATGCCTAAAGCCCTCAGTAAATAAAGCAATTCAGAAGGTAAGGTGTCTTGGTATTTCTCAAAGATTTTAGTATTTGTCTTCAAATCACTTTTTTTGCATGGAAATTGTTGGATCAGGTTTCTAAAACACTTGAATGTCCAAGGTCACTAACCCAAGTTTCGGGATTACATCTGGCAATCACACTGATCTATTTCAACATTGAATTTACAAAACACTATGTTTTTTGTTAAAGCTTTATCCTAACTAAAAATAGATACTAAAATTATACAACCATTTGCAAATATCTGTGTCTTTTTATCTTTTGGGGGATTCCATATAATTTGTGTTAGGTTTACTGGAAGTATTTAAGCATATGCATTTTAGAATAAATCACTAAGGTAATATTTGTTTTGAAATTATGAATTTGCCATTGATTATGGAATCATTCTTTCTTGAGATGGAACTTTAAAGACATTCATGTAAAAAGCTGAAAGAGCTTAGGGAACACAAAGCTCGGCTGGCTGACTTTGCATACCTTCATTAGTAAGAACTTTGTATTGCCTGCAGAAATTTAACATTTTTACATTCAAATCTTCTCCAACTTAGGGAGAAGCATTATGGTGATAAATTTGTACATGGAAAAATCCCAGGATAACCTTCTGAATTAATGCATTTGAAGCCATTGGAATTTGTTACACTCTGTTGCCTGGAAGTCTGTAACTCAAAATCAGACTTTGAAGAATAGAAAGGGAGACAATAAACGTCTTTCTCAATTTTCCATTAAAAAATCAAATATTTTGAACACATTTTGCCCAATATATTGAATATACATAATTGAATATATAATATTGAATAGCAATTAAGGCTTTATATACAAGTTCTTAATTTACAACTTACTACTTGCAAGTATATTAGCCTTTTAGGATGAAATTTTTGTTCTAGGAATTTTATAGAGTTTGATGATAAAGAATAATTATAAAAATAGAAAGTAAGTATTCACAAACCATGCTGCTGGTTTTAGCATATCTCTAAAATATTAACATTTCATCTTTTCTTCAACTTATAAAAAATTGTGTCCTTTTTTATAATAATGCCAATTGTCCTGACATGTATTTGGTGTGAAAGCAATAGAGGTTCCAGGGTATCAGGAAATTTAAAAAAACTAATTTAAAAATACATTTATAGACACTTTCCTAACCAGATTTTGTACCAGGCCAACTATGTGATTGTTTCTGACTGAGAGACTTGTGCTTATACACAGATGTGTGTAATTCCCCTGCTTGAGACCTGACAATTTCTGTGCGTGACTGAACAGGGGTCGAAGCCTGCAGTCTATATCCACGAGATTTCCCACTGCATGCACAGTGCTTAACGACATCAGGGGAAGCTTTTTCAGCAGATGTGATACAGGAATTTTTGCTGCCTCATGACAATATAAGCATCAGCTAGTTACCCTCAGCTCAGTTTTGACCCAGTAATTCATTTTTATGGAACTCCAAACATTAAAAATTTGCTTCTGTGACTCAATGTAGTTGTTCTCTCAGCATTTCCATGTGGAATATTTATGTCCAGGATTTTATATGTTTGTTCTAAAATTGTTTTTTTAGACTAAGATTTTTTATTTCAAATAAGGTTTTTCCTGGTCTAAAAAAGGGAATGGAATTTGAAGCAGTACAATCTTGTAAAGCTAAACTCTAACAGATATATTAGATTATATTTAATTGAACCTTAGTGATCAGGTGTTTTCAAAAGCATTTTTTCTAAAAGAAACAAATCCAAAACACAGTTATAAAACCATTTACTATGTTTTTCAAGAATAATGAGTTTATATGGTGAAATTAACGTATCTGAAACAAGTCAGATACCACTAATGGATATTGACTCAGTAGGCTAGGTAGAACTAGATTAGACTAGATTGAACTATTCTTGGTTAATAAGGCTATTCTCATGTTTATCTTCACCACAAAGAAAAGTGTATGCATCTAAGTATTGAAGTCATCCTCTCAGAAAGCCATGGGGTCGTTTGAATTGAAGGGACTTAGCTATTTTTTTACATGTAGTAACAATAAGGATTTAAAAAATAAAAAATAAATCACAATCTTGAAATGACATTTCTCCTAGTGAGAAATTACAATATATGTGACAATTAAAGAAAGGGTATTTCCTTCTCTTGAAAGATCATATGTGAGACATCAATGGAGAAAGAGATTAAATTGATTGCATTGATTGAAACGCAGAATGAGCATTTCTCCCTAACTCCATCTTTCTAACACCAAAAATAAAATAAATCTTAGTAGTTGTCAGTGAGTAAAGGCATTCATTCTTCACTGACTGATCACTGACAAAGGTCTCTGAGGAGATTTTTCTGCAAAGCACTCTCTTCATGTGTTTTTTCTACAACGGCCATTTATTTTTCACTTAGCAAATTAAAATTTTCAATAAACACATTTTTCTCATTTGGTCTCTATTTCAAGTCAGTGTTTGTTTGGTTACATTCTCAAAAAGGTAGAAGTATGCCCTGGCATGAAAAAATTTGTGGAGATTCATTCAAATAGACTGTCAATATTCGATTGAGAAAGTGCAGTAATGAAGAGCAAAAGAGTGACAGAAGAGTATAAACAGCAGGTAGTTCACAGATAAGAGTGAAACCTTAGCCGTGTCCTCCAGAGCTGAGGCACAGCAGGATGCTCTCTCTGACGTTGTCTCGGAGCATCCTATTGTGCCTCTCTGCTGCAGGGACATATGGTGTCTGAATTCCTCATCTTTACAGTGTCATATCTCACTCTTAATACTGTCTTGTGTAAGAAGAATACAGAACAGGGCACTGCCAGGGAACTCCTATAGTCTGCCTACCTGGAGTGCTCATCCTTAGAACAACAAAACCTTGAACACACAGCAAGTTACAAGTGTTAAAAGGCAAATGTAAAACCAGAAAATTTACAATGACTTAAACATTAATGGGTTAAAAGAAATGATGTGTGAAAGCTGTTATTTTTTAAGTGTCAGGGCAGATGCAGCACAAATTTATGCTTGCTACCCTGATGTGAAAACAATCAGAAAATGAACTGCAGAGCAGAATTGTTTTTTAGATTCAATTAAAACCTGGGTATATGTGTCTGTGTGCATTTTTCTCAATTACTTCTACTTTTCTCTTTGGGCAATTCTAGCTACATTGCACTTGGGGAAAAAAGAAAAAAAGAGGTAGAATATTAAATTCAGGTGAATGTCATTCATAGAAGAAAATTAATATGATTTTTCCTATTTTCTATCAAAATCTGCATTTACTGTGAACATGCCAGTAGCCTGGATCCACTCCCAGAATGTAGATTTGGGAAAAAGTGATTTCCTAATAGCATTAAAATCTTAAACTGCAGAAATGAAGACTTAAAATTTCAAGCCCTGAATAGGCCAAGGGAGAAAAAACACCAGCACAGGAGAAAGAAGCATCTTGCATTTAATCTGATAAAACTGTTGAAAATGGAAGAAAATTGTAGTTGCATTCCCAGGAGCATCAATATAATGCTTTTCAGGAATTGGCATGTCATCTCTAACACACCAATGTTATTTCTAACTGAAATATACTTTAAAATCCACAATTGATACTAATGAAATAGGGAGCAAGAAAACAATTCATCTCAATCACTCCTTTCCAAATAGGTGAAATTGAATTGGTTGATATATGAAATAAGTATTTAGACTTAAGGGTAGCCCTGCTAGTACATTACTGAGGGTCTTTGTGTAAGTCACACCCAGGGTGTGGAAACAAATATCCTTTCAGCCCCACAGTGAGTTTTTGTTCATCTTTCCCACTGAAGTGACAGTGGCATGGCAGATGAGAGTTAACCAAGTTGAAAAGTGTGCTGGTACCGCTTTGTCAGCTCTGGTTTGTCATCTTCTCATCCCCTTAGCCTGGTCTGTACTCCCTCAGGCAGAGAAAAAATGTGTAGCAAACCAAATAATTGATAAGTCATCATTGGATTTCTTCGACCTGTGTGTCATGAAAGATGCTTGCACACATTGCTGTATAAATAAATCGTCTAGAAAGAAGAAAGTTGAGCTTCTTCTTACCAGTACCTGTATCATAAAACTGGTTGAACCATTTTTTGATTTTTCACATTCTTTTGCTTTCAGTGATACAGTAACAAAAATAACCTTTAGGACATCCATTTGAAATGCCAAACTCTATGGAAACGTCAAGAGTTTCCACCTGTTTGATGTTAAAAGAAGCAGCTCAATTTCTTGAAATTGTGTCTCACTACTTGAAGATATTTGATTAAAAAAAGATGACATTTGCCTTATTACTACCCAACTTTTTCATGATGACCGTCTCTTTCCCTTCAGATGTGTACCAAAGCACTGAGAAAAGCACAAAAATAAATTGTCTCTCATATCAGACTTTCACCTGTCAGTGTTGACACAGAATTACCTGGTTTCAAGTAAGTCCCTGTGACCTGTATGCTGGCGTTTGAAATGCTAAAAATCACAATCCAAGATATCAAAAGTGCTAAGTTTAAGAACTACTCAGATGACCCTCTGTTATCTAGAATTAATGCCATGAGAATATGGTTTTTCCTGATGTCTCTTATTATGCCCTCTTCAGTCCAGAATATCACCCAGATTTTACTTTCATCCTGTACACATTAGGACAAATAATTTCTCCTTAACTTTACTGATGTCCATAATAGCCCATGGTTTTTAGACTCCAAAATAGTCTTTACAGAAAGTGGGAAATGTTCGCCTGATGCAGATAAATTTTTGTACCACTCAGGATGGAAGTTTTCAAACTGTGAAACTGTGTACAACCTCTTGAGGATTTAGTCTGAAATTTCTTAATCCTCAGGCAATAAGAAGCACAATTAAAATTCCAGCCCAGGTAATGTGGACTATATAGAGATTTATCCTTTTTCTTTATTTTAATAAAGAGTTGTCATTAGGAGGATATTGCAGTAGAAAAACAGGTTTATTCTGGTCCATTTCTGTCTACTTAATTAGGAAAGCCATAAATAATATTTTTTAAATACTATTCCTAAATAAGACATGACAATGCCTTTCAATTAAGCTTAAGGTTTACTGGAAATTTTGAAGCAATTAGTCATTTAATGTTGTGATGGAATTTCAAATCAATAGTTGAAATGTCACTAGTAAATAAAGAAAGTCATTTGGAAGAGATACAGGAGTTGTCAGATAAATGTCAATCTATGAAATTTTAAACAATAAATATGCCCAAAAATGAATGCAGTGATTACTTCAGGTTTGACAAGTAGGAAGGACTGTTGAATATGCTCATGCTAAGCACCATTACATTAGCATATTCAGACAACATTGCTGCTTGAACTGAACCCAGTGTCTGTACAATCCAAACCCACTAATATACATTCCATATGACACTGAAGAACAGATCCAACACGCATATCCATATACTCCAATCAGGAGAAATGCCCAAAAGAATTGAAATAGAAAGGTAAGTAGCATCATAACCAGTGACAGAGAATTCAGGGTAATTTATATTATCCTCATCATATGATGGGATTTACTGGAAATTTTATTATGAACATATCCTATACAGAGCAGTGATATTTTCTCCTAGCCCACAATCTAACTTACAATTTCTTTAGCAAAATATAAAATAAAAAACCTGGTTGTTTAGGTGATTGTTAAAGGCCAGGAGCATGGGAAAAAAGCCTTTTCCTGTCAAATGGTAGCTATTAATAGTCGTTCTTCATCATACTTTTTACAGTTGTACATTTCTTCATCTGATCTCCAAAACAAATACTCTATGAACCGTAGGAAAACTTCCCATAGGACATTAGTAATATTTTCCTCAAGAAATTTGAATCTGAGAATGTCTGTTATGGTGTCAAAATATTGTTCATTTTCAGTTGATTTAGATGCTGAGAACAAGCCTTTTTCCTCACCATTTTTTATTTATTGTATAGATACCATTATCAACAACGTTACTACACTATTCTGAATGGCATGAACTTTGGGTTTCATAAAAAATGTGCAGGAGAAACATTAACAATAAATGTATAACTTAAGATGGAGAGCATTATTTTTCCACACAGCTTACATATAACTTGATTGATACAGCTCAGTTTCATTATGAAACAGCCATATCCCAGCCTTCTGTTATGAGAACTGCTTGGCAATTGACTGAATTTTCACAGCATCTTATACAACTATAGTTGAACATGGGGAATATTGTTGCAGTAACATTAAGTGCATAACACAATGTAGAAGGCATTTCCAAGTTCTACTGTGATATTTAAACAGAAACATTAAAGTTTCATTACTTTATCAAAATATCATTAAAGTTGTGGAGATACGTGGAAGTACTGAATTTCTGCGGTGACCAGTCTATAGCTCACCAAATACTGTAGTGTCAGCTTTGGTAAAAGGTCACAGAATCACAGAATCACTAGGTTAGAAGATGCTTTCAAGATTATAGAGTCCAACCCATGCCCTAACACCTCAACTAGATCATGACACTGAGTGCCATATCCAGTCTTTTTATAAACACATCCAGGGATGGTGATTCCACCACCTCCCTGGGTAGATCATTTATCACTCCTTCTGTGATAATTTTTTTCCTAATATCCAGCCTATATTTCCCTTGATGCAGCTTGAGACTGTGTCCTCTCGATCTGTCAGTTGTTGCCTGGAGGAAGAGACCAACCCCCAGCTGACTACAGCCACCTTTCAGGCAGCTGTAGATGGTGATGAGGTCACCTCTGAGTCTCCTTCTCTCCAGGCTGAACCACCCCAGCTCCCTCAGTCATTCCTCACAGGGCTTGTGTCCCCAGCCCCTCACCAGCCTCCTCTGGACGCGTTTGAGCATCTCCATGTCCTTCCCAAACTGAGGGGCCCAGAACTGGACACAGCACTCGAGGTGTGGCCTCACCAGTGCCCAGGACAGGGGCAGAATGACCCCCCTGCTCCTGCTGGCCACGCCATTCCTGACACAGGCCAGGATGCCACTGGCCCTCTTGGCCACCGGGGCACCCTGCTGGCTCACGTTCATCCAGCTGTCAGTCAGCAGCTCCAGGTCCATTCCTGCCTGGGCACTGTCCAGCCTCACCCACCCCAGCCTGTAACACTGCAGGGGTCACTGTGGCCAAAGTGCAGGACCCAACACCTGGACTTATTAAACTGCATCTTGTTAGACTCTACCCATCCACCCAACCATTCCAGATCTCTCTGCAGAGCCCTCCATCCTTCCAACAGATCAACACACACTCCCAGCTTGGTGTCGTCTGCAAATTTACTAATGAAAGACTCGATTCCCTCATCCATGTCATCAATAAAAATGTTGAAGAGGCCAAGCACAGACCCCTGAGGAACAGCTCTGGTGACCTGAACCAGCTGATGCAGCACCGCTCACCAGCACTCTCTGGGCCCGGCCATCCAGCCAGTTCCTGACCCAGCAGAGAGTCAGCTGTCCAAGCCATGGGCTGCCAGCTCTTCCAGGAGTTTGCTGTGGGAGATAGTATCAAAGGCTTTGCTGAAGTCCAGTTACACAACGTCCACAGCCTTCCCTGCATCCACCAGGCAGGTCACTCGGTCATAAAAGGTGATCAGGTTGGTCAAACATGACCTGTCCCTCCTAAAGCCATGCTGGCTGGGTCTGATACCCTGGCCATCCTGTAAGTGTTGTGTGATGACACTCAGTATAAACTGGTCCATCACCTTACCAGGGACCAAGGTCAGGCTGACTGGTCTATAATTTCCAGGATCCTCCTTCCTACCCTATTTTGTGGATGGGTGTCACTTTGGCCAGCTCCAGTCATCTGGAATCTCACCAGTGAGCCAGGACTGTTGGTAAGTGATGGAGAGCGACTTCCCAAGCTCATCTGCCAGCTCCCTCATCACCCTGGGATGGCTCCCATCTGGTCCCATAAATTTATGAACATCCAAGAAGCTCAGCAGTTCTCTGACTTGGATAACTGGGGGACTCTACTCCCTGACGCCATCAACCTACGCAAGAGGACAATTGTCCTGGAGGCAAGTTGTTTTCCCACTAAAGAATGAGGTCTGTTGAGATGATTTCAAGTTGCCTTCTTGCTTGCTGGCTTTTTGGGATTTGAGACTATCTATAACCCATGAAGCAGCCCTGTGAAAATGGGCTAAAATTGTGTTGTCTCCTCTAGGGTTTTCTGTAGGAAATTCATACCACTTCCTCATGTAAGTAGAGGCTATGGGGTCAAACTCATACACTGTAAGTTTTATTTGCAGCTGGTAAGCATAGCCCCAGATTGAATTACAAGAACCAAAATATAACCCCTGTTTGAATGATGAAAGAGTATTTTGAGATCTGATTTACTTAGGAAATGTTGCACCTAACTACTTTTGGTAATTTAGATTGTTTGATGGATATCTCTACCCCCACACACATACAACTGCTTTTGCTTATTTGCTGGTTTTAAAGAGAGGTCAAATGTTCAGTCTTTCCTTGGAAGAAAATGTGAATTGTTTATGCTTGAGAGGAAGAACTGGGGGTTATCTACACATTCTCATTGCTTCATTTGATTCACTGAGGAGAAGTGTTTTTGATGGGGCAGCAGAAGCACCCGGCTGAAGCACAGAAAAAAAATCAATTCTCCAGAGGGCAAATTCATGCAAAAGCAACATAAAAGCATGAACTGTTTGTGTGAGGGGAATCAATATTCACATGCAAATGAAGTCCCTGAAGTTTATGAAGCAGTCCCATGCTTAAATGACTCACTCTGGAATAATCACGTGAAGGTTCAGCTCTAGTTTATTCTGCCACAGGGAGATTTGAAAGCATTCTTTACCTCTGACTTTTTTATGACTAAAAGGTCTGAGGAAAAAGAGGGGGTTTGAGATCACTTATACGTGAAAACATATCTTGTCCCAGAACTAGGAGTCTTTTGCTATAAAACTCAAGGTTATGTTAAACATTTTGCACCTGCATTTAAAAAAAATCTCTTTCAAGTCTTGCTAACATGTATTAGTCTTAAGTCAGTAGAGGGATGCAGATCAATAGTCAAGAGAAATCACAAAGGCTTTTTCAAGGACTTTTGAAAAAGGTTTCTCATGAGCTTTGGACTCATTTCATAATAACTGTCTGCACTACAAGAAGAGGGTGCTTCCTTTTGAAATAAAGAATTAAAGAAAATAAGTATAAGGGATGCACCACATTGAAAAATATGTGTTATTTATAAAGTCCTGTGTTTTGATTTCTATTTTTTTTGTTTTGGTTTAAGTCTGTTAACAAAGACGGTGGACTCTTGTACTTTCAAAGACAAATGGGACGAGATTATAATGGTGCCTTTCATCTCTAAAGCAGTTATCTGGAGGGCAGCACAGAGTGTTTAGTCGAAAAATGAGTTAAAATGGCCGTATCTAAAATATATACATTGTTGATGAATTTTCTGCTTTTTTACATTGACAACAGATTTTGTTTTTATAAGGATCTTTTTGAATCTGCCTAATCATAAAAGGAGCACATTTCTCTCCCTTTACAAGGAACTTTGTGACTTTATACAGATAAGGAAGTGATCACTTTGAAGCAACTAGTTTAACCATTAAAATTAATTTTTAAGGTCCCAGTCCAGTATCTACTGAATGTAATGGCATTTGGAAATTGACTTCAGACCAGAGAGACTCAAACTGAGAAACTTAAAAGGCTCTTTCCTTCCATATTAAGAGTTTATGTCTCTTTCACAGAGCTAAAAGCTGGAGATGATGAAATCAGATCGTCTAAACACCTGGAAACCTTGCCACTGAAACCTGGCCATTAACATATGTCTTTTGCAGTGGGCTACTTCCTCAAACATTCATATTATTGGAGCAGAAGGTGTCCTTTCCTTCTGCATTCAGATTCCAAATGAGGTACAGATATTAAAGTGGGAGTGAATGGCTCTGACTAAAGAATTCAGGCTTTGTTCTCATTTACTGCACAGGTGTGCTCAGGTTTCATGCTAAGAGTCAAATTAAATAGGTTAGTACACCACCTATTATGGTCTGATGCTGGTGGAACAATCAATAATAGAGTATCACTTATTAACTGATAAGTAGGGAGTCTCCTGATCCTAAAACTTACTTTATTTTACCCAGTCCCTCCATGCAAACTTTTAATCATAATTCTGCAATTCATGTCCCTCCAGTTATAACAGGTGAGCAGCTGGATATTTTTGTGTACATTATAAAGGTTGTATCTCTGCTACTCTTTCATTTCTTACATGGAATAGATGTATACTTCACTAATAGCTAGTTTTGTCCTCAATATATTCATTATTTTAATGAGTAAGATGATGTTGTAAAACTATGCAGGTATTTCCAAAAATGGAAGGGACTTCCCAGTTCACCTCTGGAAAAATTAAGGTTTTTTCAATAATTTCCAGAAGCACCATTTACCAAAACATATGACATCTTGATTTGTTTTCTTTAATTTCCACGGAGCCAGGTTTAGAGCCTTTTGAATTCCCCTGAAGGAATATTTGCTGTTCCTACAGCAAATATGGAAAAACTTGCAAGAAAATCTGGAGCCTGCAGTTATTCCCTGTGAAATAGATCAGTCTTGATAAGCTGAGGAATAAGAAGGATGATTATCCCTTCCTCTATTCACATATAACTTTAAATACAGTTTGAACATGCCTGAATGCATTTCTCACCAGGAAGTGAGTCATCTTCACTGTTTTCCACTATCCATTAACCAATGCATAATCAGGATCATAACACTGCTAGTGGATGTGGGTGAACATGGCAATTTACCCATTTTGGCCTCAAGGATGTGCATGGGTCCTCTCTGGAAAAGATTGCACACTCACTGAAATGTACTGTAACACACATAGCTTACAGTAATGGACAGGTCAATGTCCCTAAAGAAAGATGGTGCAGTAGAGGTGGTTCAGTTACTCTGAAGAAATGGTAGCTGAGAAAATGGCTTGAAGTGTTTTCCAAGTGGGAAAATCCTACCCTTAAACTCCAATTTTCTTCAGCTTGGTTCAGCTTCAGAGTACGTACTTTGCATTAAAACCATTGCTAAGTAGATCTTGTCAAAGTCTACCATATTACTTTGGCAAATGACATCAGTTGAGTGGTGTGGTGACACTCCTTAAGGACAGGATGCCTTCCAGAGGGACCTGGAGAAGCTCAAGGAGTGAGCTCATGGGAACCACATGAGGTTCACCAAGGCCAAGAGCAAGGTGTTGCACCAGGGCTGGATCAATCTCCATTGTCAATCCAGGCTGAGGATGAAGGGATTGACAGCAGCCCTGCTGGAAGGACATGGGGGTGCTGGGGGCTGAGAGGCTGGACATGACCCAGCCATGAGCACTCACAGCCCAGAAAGCCAAACGTGTCCTGGGCTGCATCCAGAGCAGCGTGGGCAGCAGGGGAGGGAGGGGATTCTGCCCCTCTGCTCTGCTCTGCTGTGCTGAGACCCCACCTGGAACCTTGCATCCAGCTCTGGGGTCCCTAACGCAGGAAAGACATGGACCTGTCAGAGCATGTCCAAAGGAGGCCACCAAGATCTAAAAATGGATGGAGAATTTTTTCTGAGAAAAGGTTTTTGTGGGCATTAAGATTGTTGAGCCTGGAGAAAAGAGAAGGCTCCTTCTCTTGGAGAGGAACTTTTTCCAAGTTTATGTAGTCNCAGCTTCAGAGTACGTACTTTGCATTAAAACCATTGCTAAGTAGATCTTGTCAAAGTCTACCATATTACTTTGGCAAATGACATCAGTTGAGTGGTGTGGTGACACTCCTTAAGGACAGGATGCCTTCCAGAGGGACCTGGAGAAGCTCAAGGAGTGAGCTCATGGGAACCACATGAGGTTCACCAAGGCCAAGAGCAAGGTGTTGCACCAGGGCTGGATCAATCTCCATTGTCAATCCAGGCTGAGGATGAAGGGATTGACNTCCCTTTTAACCCAACCCATTCTGTGATTGTATAACTGAGGAACAGCATTTCTAAGAAGTCCATAGAAAAGAAACTTTGATTTACTTGGGTAAAAGAGCAAATAAAAGAATATCAATATATTGTAGTTCTTGTTTCAGGAACTTGAGGTAAAATTTTCATTAAATTGAGGGTCTCACTCCAGGACTATTTTTCCATTTTAAGTTAGACAATCACTGAATGGAAAACTCCATACAATATCTCAGGAGAAGACATTAGTTAATTTTTTTTTTTTTTTTTTTTTTAATTTCCCCTAAGGAGTTATCTAAACTCTGCCATTTCTCCTCTTCCATTCTAGATAATTAACTTTATGTTCCCTTTAACAAAACTTGTACAAGAGAGGAGGAGACTTTTCTTTTTTTTTTTTCTCCTCCAGCAACCTGAGGTTAAAAGTACTTCCTAGATGCATGTTCTGGCCCAAGGTTACTACTGGAAAGGTGAGAACCAAGTGTCCTCTAGCTATCATTATTCTAAAGAAATAAATGCTCCTTTACAGTTGAAAAATCATGGAAGTTCTGGATCCTCAACAGATGGAGGAGTTATTTCAAACCTCTTGGCAGGTACCTGGAACTTGGAAAACTGGTGGAATTACAAGTTTTCATATTAGCTGACATAATTGCACACTTCCTTTCAGCATGTAGGGAAACATGTCTGAGGTTCCTGGTTCATTCTGCGGATTCCAGGGGAAGTTAAAAAAAGTCAGGTCAACGACTCAGCCCACTCTGAGTGTCAAAAAACACACACACTTTTCCTCCTGTTCCCAGACATATTACCTTTTAAAAATTGACCTTTGAAAAGCTTTCACTTTTGAAATTGACAGCTCTAAGTATCTCTTTATTAAAGGCTCATCTTTTTTAATGTGGTTAATTTTTTTCATACAAAGAAGTGCTTTGGAGTCTAAAGTTTGGCAAATGTCTTGTGCTAATGGACTCTGTTTTTTATTTTGTCTTTCTTCTAATTTTGGGTGCAATTTTTGTAATTTTCACTGCTAAAACTGTAAAGGCAGATCTTTATAATGTAACACCAAAAAAAACCCCATAAATGTTGAATAGGGACACAAGTATTTTCCAAGTGTTGTTTCCTTATTTTCCTTCATGCTCTACTCTTGTCCCCAAGCCCGTATTGTTGATAATACCTGTTCTCCAATCTTGTTGCTATTGCTCAGTAAACAACACAGTAACTACTGTTTTGCAGAAACCACATCAGAGATTGTATATTATTTTTCATTAGAATTTCTACTAGCAGCTTATTCCTAGCTTTCAGATTGTTTTCTACTTATGAGCATGAAGCAAAACTCCTCACATAAAACTTTGACACTCCAAGAGCACATAAAATTCAAAATTTATTGAGAAAAGGTTCTCGGCTTTTTAGTTACATGTATAAAGCCACTTATTTAATTTTATTTATTTACTGGTCTCTAAAAAAGATTACATTTTGTACTTATGTAAAAAAGCAGATTGTTTCCTGTCTGATTCGCCTTGGTTTACCAAAACATTTGGTCTCTTGAATCCTCTCAGATGTAAGGGTTACTTCAATAAACAATGTATCTAATAAAGAAAATCAGCTTGTGTTTTACAGTGCTGCTGGGACCTATATTAAAATTCTAGTACACCAAAGGGTCCTTGTATTACATTGCTTCTATAGGTATTATTTGTAAAAACAAGATATCCTGATAATACTGAGTGAAAATACTTACTACTTCAACCAAAATCAAAGTGTTTCTAAACTGCTTAGTCTGGGTACCTTTCTGGGCACCTTAACAAACTCTACAGGATGGAAAGTGTGACATAAAAAAAGTCGCTATGGGTGCCAAATATACATCTTCATTAGTTCAAAAGGGATTATGTTTAGTTTTAGTTCTGACTACCTTGTGATAAAGTCAATATTGGTACACCATCCAGACTAGAAAACTTGTGTGAGCCCATGTGTAGCTGAAGAACAATTACAATGTTCTCAATTAAAATGAAAGACTCTTGTTCCCCTGTGAATTTCAGTTGGATCTTCTGAACTTGCTGAATAAATCTACTAGCCACTCAAACAAAATCGAGTTATATTGCTAATAGAGTTGAGTATGAGAATCAGAAATCTACAGAAAAATTAAATGTTTCTGCTCCAATTAAAAACAGAATATGTGCCTGGAAGTAGTTGAATACAAGTAGACAACTCTGTAGATTTTATTATTTCTTTTTCCTTTCAAAAATATGTACACACAAAGCCATAAACACAATTTTCTCTCTCCTGTAGCTCCATTAATTCCATTAGGAAACAGATTTTTTTTTTTACCTCATGATTAAAAATGGCAAACCAAACAATTTCATTTGTGCACTTCTTTTTTAATTATTCTTGTTGCAACTAGGTCCTAAAAACTGCCATTAACTCCTAAAAGCCAGCTACAACCCTCCAGCAGCCATAGAACCCCCTGATTGTACTCTGGAAATATTTATAACATAGGAAGATGCAGCATCCTACTTCTATCTTTTTAGCATTGCCAACTAGGAAGAACAACTCATGCTTCTAATCTCATCTAATGAAATATTCTCAATTTTCTTGTGTTCACTTGTCCCATATTTGTTTCTCTCTTTAATCATAAGCTTGATCATACAGTGAAGAGATTCATTAGATCTGAAGATATCTTACACAAAAAAATGGAATACAACCCTTTTTAAAAGACTGAAGGAAGTAAATTACCTGAAAACAAGTTACTGCTAGGGAATCAGTAGTTATGCATTACAAAACACTTGTTCTCTACATTTGTTTTTCCCTCATGAACAACTGCAACAGGGTAAAGAAATTAGCATAATATATATCAATGATTTGACACTGTAGTGAATGAAAAAATACTTCCCACAATTTATTTTTTCATTTTTGGATAACTAAAAAGTTATTTCCTATATCAGTTATATAATTATCTGTCCAGAGAAAGAAGTATGCTGCATGCTCACAAGTTATTTGAAATAACACCTTCTCTTCTGTCTAGACTGAAATGGCCTCAGCATGTCCTACTCACTTATTAAGGTTGTTTTGATTATTTTCTCGTTCTTGACATATACTCCTAAAACTTGGCTAGACAGAGCTTTAGAAAAGGACCTAGTATTTCCAAGAGTTAGCTGGGTGAACTTGGCCAGTCCCTTGGTCAAACAGATTCATTTGATTTGTCTGTTTCAGTGACCTTTTGACTTACAGTCATCTGCATTCTGTTCATGCTTTATTTCATTTTCTTTTACTGGAGAACGCTTTGGAGTATTTGTCATGAAAAGAGCTACATAAATATTAATGTATTGATAGTGTTATGGCTTTTCAAGCCTATTTTTCATTTCACGGGTTTTAAGAGCTACAAAATTTACTGACTATACAGAAAATATAGTATAATGGACTTTCTGAAATGCCCTGAATGAGATAAAATACATGAATTATTAATCCCATGGATGTCAGTGCTCTCTTGCCTATAGATGAAATTTTCTGTGTCAATCCAAGATTGTTTTTCTACTGTACAATGTTTGTGATGAATACACTTTATGCCTCTTGTCTGTAAGTAAGGATTTGTTCCTAATTACATCCTAAAAATAGTTATATGAATTTTATATGCACAGTGTGGCCATCAGGATGCACTTTGAACTTCCAGAAACTGCAGGGAGCATACAGGGAGGTATTCACCTGGGACTGTGTTTCCTACAGGTAATGTTAGCAGGTATCCATCAACATAGAAAAGCAGAAGCAACTCCAGGTTCTGAATGAGACAAGGAGATTGTACTTTAGGGATGTTTTGACTCAGTTTATTTCCCACTCTGGGTTTGGTTTTTTTTCCATTACCTGCCGATTCCCTGTCTTCTTTTTTTTTTTTTTTTTTTCTTCTTTNTTTTTTCCTTCTTTCTGCCGTCTGGGCTAAACAGCTAAGTTATAACCTGTGAGTCTCATTTATCACACCATGGGAGGGAAGCCATCAGAATCTGTAAATCTGCAAATCTGCAGCAGAGCACCTAATACAGACTAATGAAAACAAATGGAGCTCTAGGTAAAGGCTACTCACAAATCTTGACTCATCCAGCTGTTTTAAAAATCATGAATGTTGAAGCTCCCATAATCTTAGATAGCCTTTATAAGGCAGTGGCCAGATTCAATTGAACCAGATGGAGAATGCATCAGGTTTGGACTCTTGCCCTTACTTCTGATTTGTATCAGTTGTCAAGTTAGTATGAACAGCGATTAATTTTTCCTATTAAAACCAGAACTCTGAACAGTAATATTCCATGTTTAAGAGAAGAAGGTGGTGAACAACTTTTTTTCCACTCATTCAGCTGTAGTCAATCATATCCATACTCTTGTAGCTCATTGTCCCTTGTTTCTTCATCTCTACTCACTGTCCTACTGCATCATTTTTCAGGCATATTGTACCCTTAAAAGCCTTGGTAACCCTCCCCTGAATTTCTATGGCTGACTAAGGTTATAAAAAATCTAGCATCCCCATGAATGCTTCTGCAGATGCAGAGAACAGACCAGTACATGATATGCTTCCCACCTTCAATCAAAACTGTAGGTAATTCTTACTGAATACCAACCCTCAGCTAAGAGAAGCCTGTGTTGTCAAGTACAAAGAAGTCTTTATATGAGGACAGTCTGCAGCTGTACACAATCCATCCATCCATCCGTCTTAACCTGCATCATATCATCTATCACCAGTAAGAATATACTGACCTTCAGAACACAGAGCAAGATTCATCGACTAACTCGAGTAATTGCCAAAGCTATAAAGGGATGCGTGTGATCGCAAGTATCTATTTATGTTTTAATGTATAACAATTCTCGCAGAATTTGTTAGGTTAAGTGCATTTTAAAAACCAATCAATAAATAAATATCTCGGGCTCACTTCAAGGGCAGAATGTTTGCCTCCCTCTGAGCCATAGTTATGACAATATTGCATATAACCTCATGAAAGCCACAAAAAGTAGTACAGCGGTGAGGGAAACCTGAGAACAATAACTGTACAAATACCTTGCTGCTCCATTTTGCTTTAACATGAAAAAAGTATAAGAAAGACTGAAAGACTGAGAGTCTTCAGGTAATTTGCATACTTAAATAATGTTTCTAATTTAAGTTTGGGCAGAATTATATAGCTGGGTGTGAAAATGAATTTTATTCTACATTTTTCCACTCTTATGCTGTTTTGCTCTTCTTCACACCCAAACCTGGAAGGCAGTTACAATCTGGTTTTCAAATCTTCCTTTCACCACATCAGGAATTTTATTCCTTCTAGTAGAAAAAATTAGGCAGCTATTCAAGTTGTTGAGCTATTAATTACCATTTTTTTGTATGAAGACTATTTATGGGAAAAAAGAAAAAAAAACCAACACAGACCTCAAACTATTCAGATTTAAGATATAGATGTTTTGACAACATGTAGAGCATGTGCAAGGGATTACAGCTGGTGGTCATTAGTGTTTTCTAATACACTTCAAAAATTGTAGTGTGTTATTCTTTTCTGGGGAGTTTTCCAGTGGAGGATGAATGGAATGTACATTTTGTCAAGAAAAATAAAAAATAAATAAATTCCTGGCTACAGAGAATTGTAGCTGGGGGTAGGGGGGGAGGGGTTGTTTTGTTTGTTTTGTTTTGTTTTGTTTGTATGAAAGGTGTAAGAATCACTACCTTTCACTCTGACTTATTCATTCCAGAGCAGACAGGAAATATGAAGAAAATCATTGTTACTTTGCCATAAAAGTGTAATTTTAGCAATCTCACACAAGCTGCAAACCCTTAGACCAGATTTTGAAATGCTTTATAGGTTAATTTAATGCTTATCTTCCCAATTAAAGGTAAAAGACAAGTCCCTTAAAATACCTTAGATCTGTGCAATGATACTGAAGCATGTTCCCAGAAATCCCCATTTAAAGACAATATTATGACTTTTTATTGTGAAGTAATTTTCAGAGTGCATTTTTTATTTCTTTTGTCAACATACAGAAATTTCTGAAGCTGATTAACACAGGACTTTTTTGACTTGAAGAGATGACCTCTATATCTCTCATTTTTCTGCTAAATTTTTATGAACTTCGTAATTGATACTTCTAGCAACATTTTAATGTAAGTTAGTTGTTAAGTTATGGTGACATTTTTATTCTTTCCCCTTGAATATTACCTAAGAATATAGTTCAAGCTATTACATTAGTATTTCAATGACTTGCTTGCACATGTGCTAATTTCCTCTCATTTTCACAAGGCTTTGAAATCTCCAGTAAGCTCACTCCCTGACCTGTCAGGACAGTCCACACAGTTCTTTTTCTTAAAATCAAAATCAAATTGTTTTTTCTTATGATTTGTAAAAGGATAGAGAATAATTCCATGCTTTAGAAATGAAAATGTTTCATTGTCAGCTAAAGAAGTGTATAAAGTGGTGATAAATATGCATCACCAATGAGATGACACTTTAAAATTAAATGAAGTGACTTTTAACAGTACTGATACTAGGAGTACTTTTTAAAGTACTGGTTAAGCCTCAGTTTCAAAAGTTTGCAAAATTCAGTTGAGAGACAGGTGACTTAAATCTGTTCTGTGTGCAAGTGGAGATACATGATATAGACATAAATTGTCCTACAAACTGAGATAAAACTAGTATAGTGTGTTACAGACTAGTAAAACACAGACAAAAATAACATGAACATTGGCCCATCAGAGACATATGTTAAAAAAACCCATATTTAAGCCATATCATGGAGCTGGAATGAGATTTAATGGGTTTAAAATTATTATGAACATGTTTTGTTGGGGGACTTGCAGGCTTTGAACCATCATAGTCATAAAATCTAGAAAGCTTTGAAACAAGGGTAATTGCAGTGAAAAAGTGGGAAATTGATGAAGTTCGTCAAGGGATTCATGTGGGGGTACCCCTGCATGGTGCAGGAGGCAGATGGCCTCCTCTGCCTGGGACATCTGAGGTCTTGTGCTGCCTCATCACTCCTGTGCAGATCGGGAAGGGGAAGGGGAAGGGGAGAGAGGAAGGGTGAGGCATGGAATGAAGGGAAGAAGAGGGTACATTGTGTGTATTACAGGAGCAGAACCTCTGCAGCTTTGGGAGATTTTCAGACAGATTTCAGAATACACTTCCAGAATGTTTAATATTAGCAGAATGCCTATGAGAAACTTATGTTTCCTCTGCAATCTGCTTCATCTCAATTTCTAGTTCAAGAGGGTCTGACCCCAAATTTCCTTATTTGACCAAAATTCTGATGCCCTTCTTAAAATTCTTTTGATTGAATTACATTACACTGGTTAAACAGGTACATTTTTACTTCTGGTTAAAACAAAGAAACAAACTAACAAACAAAAAAAAAAAAAAGGTGATTTAAATTTCAGTGTGATATGTTTGTGTTCAACAGCTTAAAAATATAGTAAAAAAAAATATGTTTTTCTCCCTATAGCTTCTCTTGCAATGTAAGACTTATATAGTTCATATACAACTGCATTTGGACTTCATATAATTTTGCTGTGATTAGTTAGTATTCCGGTGTAAATTTACATAACATCACTCCAGAAAGCACACACCAAGGTTTTAAGGGTGCCATTGACGAACAGTTTTTCATATTCCTTTATAGTGTCAATGATTAGCAGCTTGCAAACATTTTACAGCAATGTACAACATCCTAGAAAACAAAAGCTGGAGTATCTGCAAAGAAGGAAGTTTTATTTGGGAGACTGTTTCTCTAAGTTCCTTTTGTTATTTTGTGTCAAAACATTATTTGTAAACCTGGTGGAACCTGATTTCTTGCCACTTTCAGATCCTTGCTTTCACACCACATGGGGCTGTTCACTTCTTGCGCTACTGCCCATTCTGGCTTTCTTGTCACAGCTGTCTTTATGCCTGCTACACAGCATTAGATTCAGCAAAGTTGACTTCAGTCTCCACTAGATATGTTAATCATCTTGATGATAAGCCTTGCTAATGAAGAAAAACTAGCAGGACTTCGTGCAATGTTAAATGTGTTTTAATTTTTATATTTTTCTTGATAGTTTAATATGTATTTTTCTAAATAAATAAAGTCTTCACTTTCTGATCTTCATCACACATGCTGAAATACACAACAATTTCAACCTCACTTGGACTGCTAAAGCACAGTATTTGGTTGTGGGAGATGTGACTTTGGGGCAGGAGTGGAGTAAGAGAGGATAACAGGAAAAAGAAATTAAGTTCAGAAATAAACAAAAAGTTGAGAGAAATATAATACTTAGTAGCTGAAAGGCAGAGGAGGCTGTCAAGATGATTAAAGGAATGGAACAACTCTCCTATGAGGAAAGGCTGAGAGAATTTGGATTGTTCAGCCTGGAGAAAAGAAGGCTTTGGGGTGACCCAATTATAGTCTTCTAGTAACTAAAAGGAGCCCCAGGAAAGATGAAGAGAGATGTTTGGCAAGACCATGTAGTGACAAGGGGGAATAGATTAAAACTGAAAGGCAGCAGGGTTAGATTTAATATTAGGAAAAAACTCTACTGTGAAACAGTTGAAACACTGAAACAGGTTTCCCAGAGAAGTTGTGGATACCCCATCCCTGGAACTGGTCAAGATCAGGCTTCTCCTTTCACCTTGCCTTGTGAAAGATGTCCCTCTCCACAGCAGGTGGTTGGAACTAGATCTTTAGCATTCTTTCCAACTCAGACCACTCTATGATTCCATGATTCTATGAAATGAGACAGGATTGCAAAGCGACAATCAAGATAAAAAAGAAAAGGAAACGGGAGAAAATCCATAGACGGAGACGGGAAACTGTACTGGTGACTAAAGACAGCAAAACCCATCAGTTCTACACAGTGGTGTACTTGACTTAGTTTTTCTTCTGTATCCTTGACCACTTATTACAACACTTGCTCAGTAGAAAGAAACTGGAAAATACTGGGATCTCCCATTATTTACCTACATGAATTCTGCCAAACTCCTGTTATTGGGCACCTGTAGGGAAGAAAATGTGAAAGTGCCCTTACAATTTCATCTTTTGTTTTCCCTCAAGTTGACCCAGAGAGTAATTGTTGCTCTGAGATTGAAGTTTTGCCTGAAATATAAGATTTTTCTGAGAACACTTTGCTCAGAATTCTTTCAGGCATCTGTGAACAGCCTGCACTATAAACTTTTGCCTTTCTTTTAAAAGTGTTACTTTTCTTTTTAATATTAGATCACTAACTTAACATTATTGCATGGTAGGTTTGTTACTGCAAGGTCTGATTTGGAGTTCTCATCAGTCATTACTTAGGAGAGTGCCTACAGCTTGAGAGTTTTCAATGCATTAGAAAAGGCACTTCAGAATTTCAAGATGATTTCAATACTTTGGGTGTTAACTGATTTTCCCTGTGTGTGAGAAAGGAACTGAGGGACTGAAGGTCTGAGGGTCTACCCAAAGAGAATAATGCAAACAGCCAATTGTGTGGATATTTGAGTCTACACTGGTGAGAGCTAGATAATCATAAAGTTCCTTGTACAGAGAGGTATAGGATGCTATATTTTCAAGCACTTGTTTTTGTCTATCAGAATACTTACTGTCTCTGAAGTGTAACAAGCACACCTCACCAAAGGTTTGTTTCACTGACCATGGAATATACCAAACTGAACTTGTTGCTGACCAGAGAAACAGATTTTCACCTTAGTCTCTATATATTATTGCAGCACTAGTGAATAGTTAGACGTTTCTTTTCAGGAAAGTGTTCCTTTTATGTGAACTTATAACTCACATGGTGTACAAGTGCTATTGTTTTTGAAATCTGAGTGTGGTGGAGAGTTATGGGGACACTTGTGAAGAATCTCTGGAGACAGAACATGATGAGGGTTCTGAGTTTTGGAGTATCTGTCAAATACTCTAAGAAACCTCTTGGCATTAGCTCTGCTTCAGTTTACTTGAAAATACTAGATTATGTGGGAATCTCAGAGAATAGTAGAATCTGCTCTGCATTTTGGGTAGAACCTTTTGTAATTCACTTCCTGGAAAGACAAAGCAAAAATGTAACTGTAGTGTCTACTCTTGGTTGAGTTGAACCACATAAACCAGTCCTGATGCAGAAGAAAATCTTTTCGGATGGAGGCCAAGAAAATTACATGGTGTAATTTTGCCTTTCAAGAACTGCTCTCAGTTCTAACAAAAATGTCAATAAAGTGTGTTTTCTTTCAAAACAGACTTTATTTTAGAGGAACAGAGGTGTAGAGTTCAGTGCTGGTAGCTGTGACACAGTGGGCCCTGCAGACCTTGCAGCCTTTGATTCTCCTAAAATCACTGTGTGGCAGATGCTTTCTAAAGAAGCAAAGTGGCTGTGTCACTCAGCAGTCTGAAGTTGGTTCCAAGAGTAGTTGTAAGACTATCAGCTAGTGAAATAGCACTCACCCAAGCTCTGTTCTTCTCATTCAACTTCTGGCTACTATTTAAGATGATTCTTTCTACTGAATTCCTTCTGGAACTCTGAAGCAATATTGAAATATCAAATGTTTTTCTGTGCTGCTGAATGACTATGGAGCATGCTTTCGATTTTTTCTGTATTGATTTGAGTTCAGCTTTTTGTTCAATTTCCTTGAAAAAGTGATACTACTGAACATCATGTGAAGTTTTTTGGGTAAATGTTTCCCATTAGATATAACTGATCATACTATAACTAACCTGACCAAATCTTTATTGTTCTTGACTTTGCCTTTAGGAATCCTCCATAGAAAAAAACTCTCAAAGTAAGGCAAATTGAACTAGACTAGACATTTGATTTTTAGAAAAGTGATTGGGATAATAAATATTTTAATAAGAGAGATATAGACTTCTGCACTATAATAATTCTGAGCAACATAGTTCTAACTGCATCCTTTCCAAAACCATCTGAGTCATGACTTCCCAGTATTTTCATTTCCATCTAAATATGTATTTCTCTCAATATAAATATCTGACTATAAACATATGCACAATTCCACAGTACTAGGGAAAACTTGTGCTTCCTCTTGTGCTTAAAGTGACCTGAATTTGGCCTCCTCCAATTAAATTATGCTTTCTAATACATAATAATGTATCATACTGGTATAGGGCTGTATATTTAGCAGATGAAAACTGTAATGGTCATAGTGAATTGCTTTGTCTGTCTATACAAGATGAGGATGCAAATCATTACAGTTAGGTGGGTAAAACATGCATAGGTAAGATGCATGATGAGAAGTCATGCCAGAGATTTAATTGTGCCATGTGCATTAAACTAGTCATTGGATTCTTTTAAAAAAAAATTAGTTGGGGAAATAATATAAATAAAATGTGTGTTTGCTGGAAATTAAGAAATTAATGGATGAATTGAATCCAGGGCACTTCTAGGCCATATTACAAATTCTACTTCAAGGTTTTGAAACAGAGAAAATTTATGAAGTGGATAACAATTGCTAAACAACTGCAAACTTTTGTAATGTATCTTCCAATAAATCTGCATAACAGTGCAGTAGGGAAATAGAATTTTCTGGATGAATTTAATGAATTTCATAAATGCATGTATTCAGACATGCTGTAATACAAAGATATCCCAGGTTGTCTAGAGACAGTGCAAGAGGGAATGTGTTATTTTTTCAATTAAAATAATATGTTTTTACTGTTGTTCTCTTAGTTAGCTCAGTAGCATCTAATAAGCATACACAGTTCTCCCAGAGCACCTTATCTTGTTATATTCTGTTTTTATTCTTCTGCTTTGGTTTATTTAAACAAAATTTCATCAGCTTAATTTTGTGACTGTCCACCCATAATGCAATGATACAGCAAACAAAGCAGTGTGAAAGAATGTAATTTCTTGCAGGTATATGTGTCTGGGGATTTTTTAAGCCTCATCTTCATACAAGTTGTTTTTAAATTTTCTGCTAGAATTGCCCATGTTCCTGAATCATGAATGAAAATGAAGGGAGTGTGCAGTCATGACATTCGGTCAAAATATTTTGTTGCTTGAATGATGATGATTTGATGCTCTTCAACATTATTGAATTAGTTCAGACTCTATTGTATTTAGTTTTCCACATGCTCTGGTCCTACAACCCTGACATAACCAGACTCCTCTTTGCAAATATGTAATGCTTTAAAAGGTTCATAACCCTAGCTATGAAGATTAGGGCCAAAAGTATTAGAGTGATAGGAACCCATAAATAAACTAGGACCCAGTTTTGAAATCACAAACATATGCATACATATTGCTTGCCTGTGCCAGTCTAGCTTACAGAAAATAAAATGAAGGTCTTTTCTCCTAGCTCCCTGCAATTTCTTCCAGTATTTCCTTCTCTAAAGTTAAGTATTTCTGTGAAGAGTAAAGAAAAGAGAGAACAGAGAATACAGAGTATATATCTGAAATGAAGAGATGAAATTATGTGAAAGTAAGGAAAGTGGAAGAATGTTACAGTATGATGGTACAGGTTGCAATAAAAAACACAAATCATAATATGTATGCTTAAAGTTTTATATATTTTTCTTATATTAGCTAGTTTTTATGCAATCTCAATGAAACAGAAGAAAATATAGTATTTATTGGTATTCTGGCAGGGCTTTTTCAAGTTTCGAAGCAAATAAACATGGGTTCTGTAGAATCAAATATTAGAAATGAATACTAGAGTTGGGGTTAGTGAGCAGTAATTGCCTCAGAAAAAGTTGATGGAGGGCCCGTTCAGAAGAGGAAGGACTTGTTCTTAGAGGTACACCAAATGATCTGAAAACCAGTACAGAAAATAATATTGGCCAAGATTCAAGACACTCCATTTGCAATTACAGAACTGGTAAGAGACAGGATCTGCTTACCCTGACACTGTTAAATGAGTCCTCATGGATTTTCTCACTGTGGGTGACTCAGTACCTAATTATGCACATGCATTTCTCCAGAAGCAGCCCAGCTTTCCTAGCAGTAAGGTCCTATAAACCTGATGTCAATAAACAAAAACAAGATGTGGCCAACAGTGGAACATGGACCATTCTGTAAATTCGACCACTGGTTTAAAGCAAAGTTGTGAAACCACGTTGGAAAGAAGTATCTGTAACTGCTATGAGGATTTTCTCTAACTGAAAAGTTGTTGCATTTTTCATATCATAAGCATTGAAGGGATGTCTTCAAAGCATCTTGTCATTGCAAAGGCATGTGAAGTTTCTTACTTAAAGTTATGCACAAATTCCAAAGGCCATTTGCTGATTGCATATTTCTTAGCTTTGGCCTTAAATTACTTTTTCTCAAAGCAGTTCCTTTTTGGAACTGAAACACACAGGTTTGCAAGGTTCAGATTCTGGACACAGTATTAAGTCAGTGTTGACCTGGAACTTTCCCCCATCTACTTCTCCTGCATGTTGGCCCAGGAAGGGTATTAAGAGAAGGAACCATTTCAGACCTTCACACTGTCTGAAACTGCTCATTTCATGATTATTGTATTCTATTGCAGAAAGTGCTGCCTGCAGTGCATGGAAGAGAAGTGAGAGTGATTACTCATTGCTAAAAGATTTCACTATTATTTGTAGCATGAAACCATTATGAAGATGCCTAAAAGAAGGTAGCAAAGATTTTTGTTAAATAGGCAAAGAACTTTGAACAAAATATCCTCCATTTATTATCTTCTTAACTGTAGAAATGCAATAATGCAAATGGGGAGGCAGCAGTTCCTCTGACTATTTGTTCCAATTTTGATGCATACATTTACTGAATTGGAGGAGTATTTAAAAAAATATCACCACCCTCCCCATCCCCCACACCAAACACACACAAAGCCATACAGATTAATTCAGGGAATGTGAAAGAGCATGAGAAATTCCCATTGGAACCATTCCCATTACATTGCATAAATAAAAGAGAAGTTTTGGGGTGTGCTTCCCCTCCTCTATTTTTCAGAGAATGCTAAGTGTGGGGTATTGCTGAGGCAGTCAGTAACACCTCTTCTTTCCTGATTTCTGCCTTGTTTCCCCTTTATACCCACCAGCTTTCTCTCTCTTGCCTCACTCTTCCACAAAAGATTTCCAGCAAAGAGCAGCTGGTGCCCCGTTTTGGCTGCTTTCCCCAGACGCTGGGGGCTTTCACCAGAAATCAATGGCTGCTTATTTTCCCCAGTACTGTGTTTTTTATGTGTGGACTGACATGGCCTCAACCATACTGACCCATTCTGCTGAGCTATTTCCATTCAGACGTGCCTCTTTACAAACAGCGGAAATTAGTTGAAGGCCAGTGTCAAACTGCTTGTCACATCTTGTTTTCAATCTGTTCAAATCAGGTTTATAGTGTTCTATTCAGAAGCCCAGGCTGCTTTTGAATGCACACAATGCATTTCAGGCGTTCCATCAGGCGATAAATGCAGAACTTCACATTGCTATTAAAAAATAATCATAATGATTAGTCTTTTGAATTTTCTAAAGTAACTTATTTGCTTGGAATTTGTTGTCTTAATTGCATTACGTCACTTGCTCATACGTATTCATCTCCATAAGATGTAAAATCACTCCTAGCTGCTCTGTCACTGTAGCAGTTGTACCATGTGAATAAGTTCTCCCATTGCTTCAGCAGTAATGAATGAAAGTGTAAGTGTATGAATGATCAGAGGTCTGCTATATTGCATGCACTAAACCTGAGTGACTTGTGTTCTCTTCAGCTTCCAGGAACTTCTGTCAAATATAGTTTTGTTTTATGTCTCTACCTAATGAGCAACCATGCAAGAATCTCAAAAAGGCTGAATATGTCTGTAGTTACACTAGGCATTATGTGTTACTTCCACAACAAGAATAAATTTTTCCTAGTTGCCTCAAAAACTTAAAACTTTGTAGAAAGATATGTTCTTAATGGAATTTCAGGACTTTTCTTCTGCAATTTAGCAACGTATTTATGGTATAAGACTAAGTTATCTAAGCATGAAAGAAAATCTTATCACAACCTTTAAAACAGACAATTATTTTAGTTCAACTCATTTGAAAGTCTTCACACTTGCCAAGGATTTTATCCTTGATGAGTGAAAATGCCTTGGGTATTTGATGACATTCAGTTGCCAAATAATAAAGCTATTGAAATAACATATGCAAATGCACACTATGTGATTTTCCAGTAATTTTTAACAATATGCAGAGGTTTAGAGCTCCAGATACAAGCATGGCTCTCTACATGCTCTGAAGCAGCTGCTGTCATGTTCATGTGAGAACTTTCAAAGGGTTACCCTGGGAATACTTATTTGAATCTCAATATGTGTTTATTCAAATTAACAGTCAGCCACGATTTTCCCTTTTCTTTGAAATGAGAAAAAGAGTCAAATGGGGGTGCTGAAACCCCTCAGAACTTCACTGCAACAGGGCAGGGGAGATTAACAAAAGCCCCCCCAATGTTCTGTATTACACAGCACACAAAATTGCTGAAAACTCCTTGTTGAATTCCAATATGCAGTAACTGTCAAGGGCTTAGGCCTGATTGCAGGGAATGAAGCTGTCTCTGTGTCAATGCCAAAAAGGGGCTTCCTCCCCAAAGTGGGCTCCAGCAGTTAACACCAGGAACTGTGTGTTCTTGGATGGAGAACTTGGAGTTTTTGTCCATGGGGACATTAATAAGGATAGAGATTTCTTGTAAACCAAATTCTTAGTCCCTGCACTTGAGCCTATTTTCCTTATCTTGGGTGTGTAGACACTGCAGGAGTTGCACAGTTCAGCAATCTGTTTTCCTTCTTTCTCTAAAGCCACTCCTTTTGTGAGTCTGGAAGTTACAGGGAAAGATGCCTTCCCCAGTCTTACAGACTGGCAGGATGATCATAGAGTATGACTTCATGACTGAGTGGGTTAACCTCAAGCTAGAAAATAGAAATAAATACCACACATCTTAGAGGAGGTGGTATATAACTTCTTAAGTATCTTAGGATATCAGTTCTCAGATATCTCAGATATCTTACTTCTCAAGTCTCATGAAACAGTACTAGGGTCAAACATTACTCAGTGGTCTGACTTACATTTTCTGAAGTTTTTCTCATTCTTCCTGAGTATGACATTCTGAATTGTGGCCTAAATCCATCAACTTCAGTCTATTATTTCAAGTTAACTAGATGTAAAGTCAAGAAGTAACATATCACACCTTTCATACAAGGATATTTTAGTTCAGAGCTCCAGACATCTCCATTTTAAGCAAAATAATTTTCACAGAGGTTTACAAAGCGGTTTTTTATCTTTGTATCTTAAGAAATGTATTTTCTTTCTGAAAAGCCTTCATCTTGTATCAAGAGAGATAAGACAATCATTGTAGCTCTGCAGAAAAGTATATGGGGAAGATTTTTAGGATACAATTTCTTAACTGGCCTGTGGAATGTGGATTCTTGAGTTCTCATTCTCAAAGACAGACATTAGTGGTTGAATTTTATGCATCAAAAGCAGCTTTTAAAAGTCCACTTGAAAAGAACATGTGAACCTCTTATATGAGTTTATCTTCCTTATTTCTTCATAAAGCCATTGTTTCACTTTTGCCAACTGTTTCCAAAATATGAGGGTGTCTGGATTTTTGTTCTAGGAAAGCCCTGACAAAAATATGGCTTCATTCAGTGATTTTTACAAAATCTCTTATAAATATTACTTTTGTTATCAAAGAGAAAAAAAAAACTAGGCCAATTAGGCAAGGTTTTATTTCCCTCCTAGGTGACCTACAGGATAAAGCAGAAAGAATTCTGATTGACAGCCGAGGAGAGGGTAAGAAGTAAAGATTATCTGGACAGAATAGGAACAGGACCTGAGACAAAGTACCAAAATGCCAACTACATTGTGTCATCTTTTCATTTCGGCAGAAGAAATGGAGATTGATGTCTAATACTGCAGGAAATTTTTTTTTTTCCTTTTTTCTTCTGAATTAAGAAGGCAAAATATGATCACAGACTTATGGGAGAAACCATAGAAAAAGCTGTCTGGAATTATCTGTTGCTTTTGGAAGATAAAAAAAAAATCTAAATTTGTGTAAGACAAAAGTAAAATTTTCAAAATTTTCAATAGTTCATATGGAATGAGAAGGTTTTGGGTATGTAATAATTATTTTTCAATACTGAATTTTTCTGCTGACTATTTAAAAATACGCTTTTTTGTGTTCTATACAAATCAGAAACTACAGAAAATCCCATTATTCAAAGACAGGAAATGCAAGAATCTTCCATCATTTTGGCTCTTCCAAACAGCCAATTTATTTTAATTTCAACTTCGAATTCTTCCAGTGATGGCAAAACTGAATTTTCACTGCAGGAAGATGGATTACTGATGTTTGAAAGGCACATAAACTCCTTGGACATATTTACACCCTTCTTGTACTAAAAGACCAACCAAAGCTTTCTCTATCTTAAAAGAAGCCAGGTAAATGCATTTGCCACCATGCAGAGTGTCATACACAGGGAAAAGAACAGCATGTCCCTTCTTACAAGGCTATGACTTCTCACAGGTGGTGAGGGATAAAACCACTCATAATGAATGGGGCCACAGTATGAAATGTTGATTCCTCCTTTTTATGATCTCTGTGATTGCCAGCCAGAGTGTACACAGCTCATAAAATGAGTGAAGAAGTATTTCTCTTATGTTTACAAGCAGAGACCCCAGGCATGGAGTACTTTAATAACCAGCAGGTACTCAGGATACCTACTAGGCATATAAAGCAGTGAAGGGTTTGGCCAACTGCACAGGAGCTGAGAAAGGACCAATATAGAGACCAAACCTGTGAGTATAGACTGTAAAAGAAACATAAGCAGCTCTGCATTTGCAGTTTGGAGCAATAATTTGTTCCCGGAAAATACTGCTGTCTAGTGGTTTTTAACAGCATGCCTGCTTGGTCTTTTTAGCATTGTTTTATTATAGTCAGAAAAATGAAACTATTTTACTATATTCAGAAACAGTTTAACAGTTCCAGAGGGTGCTGTACACACACTTTTACCCCAAACAATACATCAAAAAGACATTTCAAACACAAAAGCAAATTGAGTGATGAGTAGTGTATCAAACCAGAATAATTGGCCCTGAAGATCACAATTTAAAAGCGGATGGCAAATGCCCTTGGGTAAAAACAGCACAGAGCTCTTTCTCTCCACGAAGAGCCATCAGCAGCAATAAGATTTCCAGAACACTGAACAAAACATGTTTGCATGTTATTTCCTATCATTGTTTTCAGTAAGTAGAAGATACAGAAACTACAGTGTTATGTTTATGATCTCCTTGTAATGAAGGATGTCCAATTACCAGCATATGCACAGAAGCATTAATTTATCCTCTTTCCAACTATCATTTAAAGGTGATCTTGAAGTAAGTTACAGAGCAGTTAATAATATGCCTCAAGCAAAATATTACAGCTATAGGCTGCATTTTAAGGCAACCAGCTTCTTCCATCCATATCTATGTTAATAACAGCAACTACCTCTCCTACAGCCCCTTGCTTCCCAGAATTGTGGGACTTTCAGTATAGTTGGACCGGAATTTTTAAGAAATTGTACATATGCTGCATTCTTATGTATATACTTTGTGATTGGAAGTCCTTTCATCACAATTAAAATCTGTATTGACACTGTAATAGGATACCATATGTGCTGCAGATCTACATGCTAGAAAGTCTGGTTATATTACACAGAATGTATACATAATATGCTTTATGATTTCACTTTAGTACAACCTCATTTATAATGCTGAAAACACTTTTCCTGCAACAGAAACCATGGTTTTTTAACTCATAAGCATAAGAACTTATGCTTATGTTTAGCTTCTGTAGATGTCCTAAAAGGCTAAAGATATGTTTCCTATTTCAACCAAATGCTCATAATCTAAAATAAAAAATCATCTCCTTGTTTTTTGGGTTTTTTATTGCAGATACTTGTAACTCATTTTGAAGGTTATTACAAAGACTAGAGCCAAATGGAGAAATTTTGGGAAAGATGGTAGGATTCAGTAAGGATCTGATTCTTATTTGGAGTTTCCACATAGAATATAAATAATCTTCCTCATTCCTATCATACCACAAAAAGGACTGACAGAGCAGCAGCACAGGGGGATTCTAAAACATCAAATATCCTATTTTTGTAATATTTGTTAAAAGAGATCATATTTCAAGGGAGAATGGATTATGTTAAAAATAAAAAACACAAAACCAAAAAACAGCCAACCAAATAAACCCCAAATTGCATATATATACATTTCTAAGGCTGGTCTTGAAATGTGTAAATGTCAACATTCAACATTCAATCTTTTTTTTTTCATTCAGAGGGGAATCTTCAAATGACATGTCATTCAAAACTTTTGATGATCAATGGAATTTCTACAGAATTTCTAGCAGCTGTTGAGTAATAAATTACGAAGAAAGTGCCCAATTATTTATATACTGACTCTCGATGCTCTTCTACATGAATGGAAGTATGGCTACTGAGATTAGTGGGACCCCTTAAGCCAGAAGAGAAGCCCATGCAACTAACAAAGGTGATAAATAAGTAGAGTTCAGATGTTTTACATCCACATTTCTGTAAGTGGACCATGTGAGGGGATGTCTTTAGGACTCCTGGAACAGCTGCACTCTTAGCCTTGTATTAATGTTGAGCTAAAGAATCTTTCACCAGTAATCATCTGTGCTGTCCATCTTTTTAATATTGTGGTTTGTTACGTTATCTTCTGGAATAAAGGAAAAAATTCAGGATCCTATAATACCTAATACAATACCTAATATAAAAATACCTAATTATTCCTAATAAGAGAAAGGATTTAATTTATTTGGGAATGTCCTTTCTAGCCAGTGATGATTTCTGGTTTAAAGACAAAGCCTACAGTATCACAAGCTTGAAGAGGAATCTGTTTTTCTACAATAATAATCTGAAAGATAAGTCCATTATTTGTAAACTGAATAGTCTGTCTTTTGTACTGAAATTTGTTTCTCTGACTGTCGCACAATAAGGGCTAATTTCTGACTCAATGGCTCTTGAAACAATGCGATTGATGAGCAATCCTTTATGGGCTCTCAACTTGTCAAGGACAAGATTTTAACGTGATTCTGGGGTCTGTATTACACCAGGGTGCCTGCAAACTCACATACATAGTATACCATGCTGTGCACCTGTTCCAGAGATGTTCACTGGTAAAATATTCTAGGTTTATATTTTGGGAGTTTTTTTCCCATTTCTGCCTGACAGCAACATGACACTGTGTTTTATCTTCTTGTCCTAACTTTCCTGTCTTCTCTTTTCAGTAATTACACATGCTCAGCTAGTAATTACACTCCTAACACAACCACAGTCTATTTCATTGGTCCTATGAAAACACTGTAATTTACCCGTCATTTGCTAAATAAATAAAGTGCGACTCACACATATCACCAGTAGAGAAAATAGGAAAGGAGAAACTCTGCAGAAGTGTGTCTGCTTATCACACAAGCCAAGCTTAATGTGTCATAGTACTATGCTAGTTAGTGTACAAGGCACAGTCCCTTGGTGCAGGATTAAGGCTTTTTTGCAATAATGGCAACACCATGCAAAATGAGTAAACCCTGTTATTTCAGATGGAACCTTTATTTTGCATAGTTATGTATTTCATACACAGCACTATGCCGTGTTTGGTACCCTGCTGACGAGAGCTCTGTTAAGCTGCAAAAACAATTTCAGTGAGTTATATTGTTTGGACAACAGAATTTATTGACCCATCTTTTCAGGCTCTGGTTACACTTTGAAAAAATGCTGGTTGGTGCAGTTACTTTGCCATCTGTGGCAGCAATAAGAAAATATGAGAGTAATGGTCATGATTCTTACTGACATCTTTTATCCTGGTATCTAATAACAGCTGACAAAGAGGCACCTGCATATGTTCTTTGAATTCTTGAAACGTTACAGACACAAAGATAGAAAAACAAAAGACAACCATGCCAGGTGATTTTGATGTGCAAATTTTGTTTACGTGAACTAAGTATTTGAGAAACCATAATAAGACCTACATCTGAAAACATTATCAGTAGCAATACCACCAGGGTTTCTATTTCTAATGAGTCCAGTCATATCAAAGCTCTGCTAAAGATGAGAAATGAATTACCATCGCATATTTTTCTTTAGTACAATTCCTTTGGGTCCTATTCCTGTACTATTTGTCAAAACAGCACTTTTCAGCAGCTCCTCTGAGGAAAACAGAATTCCATTTCGGTTCGCAAAGTTAGTGTGATATTGTTGGACCAGACTGGGGCAGAGGGGGGGAGTGGGGAGGGAGAAAAACAACAAGCAACACCCATTGGACAAACAAATGAGAAGAATGATAGCTTTGATATTTCACAGTCCATCAATATTTTCTTGGAAAACAGATCAAAAATTTCATTAGTAACTTTCATAGAGAAGAAAATGGCAGAAAGTTATCATTTTGGTAACCTAAAACAAAACCAAATAGAACTTATATCAAAACAAGTTATCATAAATACAGATACTTCTTTGACTAGTAATTTGAACAATGGGATAAAAATACATCTCTCTGTCTCTTCTCTACAGACCTAGTTGTCTTAATCCACTTGTTTGTTGTTATTTATTTTTAAAGGGTTCTCAATTATTTTGTGAAGTAACAGTTCTTATATATGAACTTTATATTGTGTTTATTTCTCAGCTTGTCTGTTAAAAGAAAATTGTGGATTCACCACAGGCAAGTCCAACCTGGTCAGCCTAATGGCCTTCTATGATGGAAAGATTCCATCAGTGGGTAAGAGAAGGGCTACAGATAACTTTTATTTGGGTAGCTGTGAACCTTTGTACACAGTCCCCCACAACATCCTTCTCTCCAAATTGGACAGAGATGGATTTAACAGGTGGACTGTTAAGTGGGCAAGGAACTTATTGGGTGGTCACATTCAGAGGGTGATGTTCAATGGCTCAGAGTCCTGACAGACACCAGTGAGAAGCGGTGTCACCAGGGGCTCATAATGTGTCCATCAGTGATGTACAAAGCAGCATCAACGGCACCCTCAGCAGGCTTGCGAATGACACAAAGCTGAGTGGTGAGGTGCTCTCCTGAAGGGCAGGATACCGTCTAGAGAGACAGGGAAAACTCAAGGAACTGAGCCCACAGGAGCCTCATGAGCATCAAAAACGCCAAGTGCAAGGTGCTGTGTTCAGACAGCTCCTGGTATCAGTCCAGGCTGGGGGTGGAAATGATTGAGAGCAGCCCTGCTGGAAGAACATGGGGGTGCTGGGGGATGAGAGTCTGGACATGACCCAGCCATGAGCACTCACAGCCCAGAAAGCCAAACGTGTCCTGGGCTGCATCCAGAGCAGCGTGGGCAGCAGGGGAGGGAGGGGATTCTGCCCCTCTGCTCTGCTCTGCTCTGCTCTGCTCTGCTCTGCTCTGCTGAGACCCCTCCTGCACTGGTACATCCATCTCTGGGGCCTCAATTCTGGCAGGATATGGACCTTTTGGAACTAATACAGTGGGACAAAAAAATTATCAGAACTATGGAACTTCTGTCCTATGAAGAAAGACTGAGAACAATGGGATTGTTTGGGCTGGGGAAGACGAAGCTCCAGGATGATCTTAGAGCAAGCAGACTTCCAGTATCTGAAAGGAGTCTACAGGAAAGCCAGAGAGGGATTTTTTGTAGGATCATATGTTACAGAACAAGGGTGATATGATTTTAAGCTGAAAGAGATAAATTTTAGATTGGATATTAGGAAGAGAGAAGTTTTAGATTGTATATTAGGAGGAAATTCTTTATGTGACGGTGGTGAAGCACTGGTTTTGAAACACTGGTACTGGCTCTGCCCAGATGGTGCATCATCCCTAGAAGTGTTCTGGTCTACTGAAGATGTTCTTGCCCACAGCATCAGGGTTGAAAATAAATGATCTATTAGATTCCTTCCAACCTAAAATATTATAGTTCGATAATATGATATCCATGAGAATACCAGCTCTGCCTTGGGCTTTGACCTCAGGATTTCTCCTCTAATTTACAAGTACTATGGGTGCTATACAGGAATTCTTGCAATAGCAAACTGCAAGTGAGAACTGAAGGTAAAAATTGTACAAATCCCTGGTTTTAGCACTTTGAACTATAAAGTAAAACCCAAAGGAGAGAGGTTTTTCCTATATTTTTCCCTAAGTTTATTTTTCCAACATTAAACCATTACATTAGCTAGAAATGTAAGGAAATAAAGTTTTTTACATCCTTTAATGAGATTCCCATGCAGGTGGAATCATCTCCTTTCACTTTAGATATCCACATTTGAACTATTAGTTTAGATTCCTCTGAAGGAAAAGGAAAGAAATAAACTTTTCTAAACTATGATTTATCTTATCTATTTCAGTCATCTATTTTAAGATGAGATAAATTATATTCCAGAGATACCAATTTTTCTGTATTGACTGTAAATAGTATCTAGATTATTAACTTAGTGATCTAGTCTTTCAACGCTGAAAATAATCATACATCTGAACTCAGAGGACATGAATCCCACCCCCCATTTTAGGTCTGCAAACACGCTTGGCACCTCAGTTTTAGAAAAATACAGCTTTCAGGTGCAATACATTTCTTTAAAGACAAACAAAGCATCACTAATACCTTTATGTTCTTACTTTATCCATGTAGCTGTCAACCACAGGTAACAAGTCTGTGCTAATGTGTAATGTTTGTAATTCAGATATGTCACAGAATCTGCGCCAAGACTGAAAAGTCATATAGGGTTATATCGGACATTGGAACATGAAATCTTGTGAGACTGACATTTACAAATATCAAGACGTGACAATGTGAATATAATCCTCTCTTGTGGCTTCTGACTTTTTATTACATCCAAGATGAATGACCATATCTAAGGTGGAGAAAATGTGATGGAGAAGATAAATTAAAATATCTTTTAGGAACAAACTACATCATGGAGCAAATAGTTTAGGATTCATAGATTCAAATCTCAGCATGAGAATTCTAGAAGATATAGTACTGGAGATCTGCCCTTGATCATGCCACTTACTGACATAAACAAATTGGAATTGTGTCAGACATTGTATGATCCAAGTTGATTGTGAGGGATTGAGAAGGACACACAGAAAGACACATCTCATTGCAGCATTAACTTTGTATGTCATGTTTTGGAATGGCCAAATGTCTCCTTATTGGGAAAACACTGCATATTTCAAGAAATTGACATCCTAACAGTCTACATCTGGAAAACAGCTTAAGACCATAGCAGTAAAATACCAAATTGAGACAGAGCACTTTCAGTCACTGAGAAAAAAATCCCTCTGTGAGAAATTATTTGAGCTAGTAATTCTTGAAAATTTAAAAAGTTTGCCTTGATATACAGTGGGATATTGCTCACTGCAGTCTTTTCATATTCTGTAGATTATTTCAGTAAAACAAGGAACAATAACTTTGTGGTCTGTAAGCTGAAAATTAAAACCAGATACACATATTCAACCCATCTGCTGAACACTGTTTTTCAGGAGAGAGGGTTATCGTACGGATTCCAGAGGTGGAAATGCCACTGAAGTAAGTCCATGGATGTAGACTCCAGTTTACAAGGCAGCTTACTGGAACCATTGGTACTTCTTTATTCTAAGCACAAAAAGGTGCATTATGATCAAAATTATGATCACTGAGATTAAGAAAAGTGGTAGATTTGCAGTCAAGCGTTATTTCACAGGCAACAGAATGACGCTGAAGAAGCTGAGTGGGGAAGGAGTGACTTGCTGTTTGAGTGCCTTGAAAGCTGCTTCTGAACTGGCAAGTGCTCAAGGTCTGCAGGGAGAATGGGTGAGTGTGCAAGTACCCCTTTAGTGTAATTCCTCTCCTGTGTTTCCTGAGATAGCCATGCAACACCACTGCAAAGGGAGGACAGGAGTATGGCTGCACTCCATGTTGTTACTTGAAGTGTTTTTCCTTCACTGGAGGTTTTAATCTCTCCTTCACGATTCCTAGTTTACAATGGTGCTAGCTATCATAACTTAAGTCTATTCTGGCGGCACTCCAGAGAACAAACACAGAAACGCATGAAAGAAGGCGTGTTTTGTGTGCCAGCAGAATTTTGCTTCCACTGAACAAGTGCAGTGGCTGGGAGTCCTTTCTCAGTTGGAAGTTTGCCATGGAAAAGATTTCTATAAACCCCTCTGTCATGAATAAATGCAGGGATTTTGTTCCATGACATTCAACATATTAAATGAAATACAAAGCAACAGTTACCTGTGCTGTAGAGCACTGGTAACTGAACACAAATCAGTAAACAATTGAAGGACAGACTCATCTTCTTCCTATATAACTATGTGTATTACAATTGTTCGTTATGACTAAATCAATATAATTAGCATAACACTTAGACACCATTCTCAGGAATGTTAGTGAACAGATTTTTTTGTCATTTGCTTTTAAATAAAAGAGACATTTAGTGAACTTGATTTGCAGAAATTTTAGTAGCATAAACTACATTAACAAAATGGTTGCTTAGAAGCCTCATATTTCTAATTGTTATGTATGTGAATGTGCAGTTGTTGCACAAAGAAATGTAACTGGAGTATTATATATTCATAACAACAAGAACAAGTGAAATGCACTTTCTTCATACAGTTCACTGTTATCACCCACCCAATTATACACAGAGTTATATAGATCCAAGGCTTTTGGGGATCCTCTGTGGGTTTTACTTTTTGATTGCACGCATTTCTTTCAAAGGAATAGTTTTGATACATAGAAAACATAAAGGCAGAAATACTAAGACTCAGCTACAGAGAACTTTGGAATCATTAAAATAACTTGGAGACCTCTTATCTCATCAACGAAGTCAAGTGCATATGTCATGACAGTATTTTGTGGACTTATTCTGTGTGCTATTGCCATAGATCCTTGAAGTGTTAGAGCAGGGGCACAAACAAAAATGTGGAGTCATTGTGTAGGGACAGAGTCACTCTGCTGTCCAGATTAAGTGTCCTGGCATCCAGCTGATCTATAGCTGCAGTATGGGACTTGTCTCTTGTCAGGCTACATCACTCCAGAAGAACAATAGCAGTTATATATTGTGAGTATTCCTCCTGTGAGTGTTTTTCTAGGATCAGATTATTTAGATCTGGAAAATTTATATTACCTAAATGTTGCCTCTGCACCAAAAGAAGCATTTCCAGCAGGTCAAGGCAGATGATTTTGTGCCTCTACCTTGATGTCCCCCACTTCATGCAGTGCTGCATCCAGCTCTGGGTTCCTCAGCACAGGAAGGACATGGATTCATTGGAGCTGAAAGGAATAAGATGTTTGTGTCTTTACAAACAAATTATGTGAATCTGCTTATAGATAGGGGACTTGTAGGTAAAGAAACAACAGGAGAAACTCAGTTTCAGAAAATGTTACTTATTGACATGGGCTGCAGTCCGGCCAATGTCATGCTACATTCCTGAACTGTGAGAAGAAGAACAAAGACTTAGTAAAGCTCTGTTATACAGAGAGGGAGGTGCATATTAAGGGAGAATAGAGTAGGTGAATTTGGAAGTCTGTACCTTGTTAGTACCTAAGGCAATGAGGAAATTAGGGTAAAAAGGAGACTTCATCCTCTAATAATTCTAGGGAACCCATGGGGAAATGTCCCATGGCTTCTCACTTTGTTTATGCGTAAAGTTATGGGACCCTTCTTTCTCCCTTTTGGACATAAATCTCTGATGACATGAATTTTTCCTCACAGAGAATGAAAGACTACGAGCCCAGAGGAGGGTGTCAGAGACCAGAAAAAATTGAAGTCTTAAGACGTTTTTGGATGCACCCGTGTGGGGGAGAGGGGTGGGTCAGTTGCTCTTGCTGTGGCAAGGCAGCTCCCTGCTCTGCACAACACACTGGTCAGCACAGAGCCAAGGCATGCCAGCCCCACAGCTCCTGCATCCATGGCACGCCAGAGGCTGTCCCAGCCTTGATTAACCCTGCTCCTGAGTGGCCAAGTGACTGAAACTCACACCTGGAAGGAGGGTCCACGGAGTCCCAAGCATTTAAAAGGCTGACCACAAGGGGAGTATATCCTCTTGGATTTTGTCCATGTTGGAACCCAGCAATTTGTAGCTATATGTGTGCTTTCCTTTCTCTCTTCCATCTTGCCTCTTTTCTACTTCTAATTTTCTTTTCATGGAATATTTTGGGTAATTTAACATCAAATGGGTTTAAAATTTGCTAAGTTAAATGGGCTAAATTAATGTTATGATAAGTTTTGTGTTAATTGGATGCTGTATTAAATCCTTTGGCAAGGTTCCTTGATTTTCTATAGTTTGTCAGTAAACCTTTGTGTAATTTTGACTTCTTGAGAATATCTGATCAGTATTTCTCCCATATGCTAAAAACCTCAGTACACCCCTGGGTGTTTAAATGTTTTGGGGTGCTACAGAGAGTCACAAAGATTATTAGATGGATAGAGTGCCTCTCTATGAAGGCAGTCTGAGAGAGAACTGGGGTTTTTCAGCCTGGTGGCCTTGTTATGGCCTTTTGGTACCTAAAGGATGCCTACTAGAAGGATTGTAAGGAATTTTTTACAAGGGTATATAGTGACAGAACAGGGAGAAATGTCTTCAAATTGAAAGAGAATATGTTTAGATTAGATATTAGTAAGATTTGTTTACACCGCAGCAGGTTGGAGAAATTGTGGCTGCACCATTCCTGGAAGTCTTCCAGGCCTAGTTGGGTGGGATTATAAGCAACCTGATCCAGAGGAAGGCATCCTTAGCCAGGGACAGTAGTGGAACCAGACAAACATTGAGGATCCCTTCCAACTCAATCCCTTCTGTAATTAGCTGCTTAAGACTGCTTAAGACAACTTCAGATAAACATCTGAAGACTGTGATTTTCAGCTAATATTTCATATGTTTCTTTCTTACTCTTAGACACAAAATAATGGTTTTAGAAAGGAAAACTGGGGGTTTGATGTCAATATGTATCTCCAGAACAGGAAGGAAGTAATCCATTTCTGAATGTATTAGGAATAGGAAAAAAGTGACTGAAAGTCATGAAACAAAAGGGAGAAACATTTATTTTCTGGTCCATTAGTACAAATGTATGAATTTTATTGGTTTTTATGATAGATTATCTTAATATGCCTTAAGCTTTTATTCAGATGTCTCCTCAAAGAAAAGGTAGACTTGAATTTGAATAGAGTTTCCAGTAGATCATCCTTGAAAATTATGACCCTCTTGTGTACTCTGTTCCCTCTGTCCATTAATCTATGTCCTCAATGTGGAACAGCAGCAACACAGAGATTTGCAGCCTCAGCTGAGAATAGTTTGGTAGTTAGGTTGTTGGTTTTGGAAATATGAGGCTTGGTTTCTTTTTCCTGCTATACATGTGGTTGAATGAAGCTGACCAAAGAGATTTACCAGCTCTAGGTCTAAGCAGTATTAAATGCTAGGGAATTGGGCATGATCTAAGACTACTGTTGTGCAAAACTTCATAAATAAGATTGCCTACTCTGAGACTGATAGGATGCTGGAGATGCTGTTGTCATCCAGTGCCTTTTTGTATGCGTGCAGTAACTGTGATAGTCTGGACCTTTTGCTTCAAGTCCAAGAAGCAGAAAAGACAATTCACTTCATGTTGCACATCTAGCCTCAGGCAGGTCTGCAGGCTCTCTCTGTGAGCAAGGAAAGTTACCTGTGGAACAGAAATCAAAGTTTTGAGTACCGTGATTCTGTCATTTCTAGGCTTGAATACCTCCTTTTTTTTTCCTAGATCTTGTTTTAGATATCATATAAGTGCAGAAGATCTGTGTTTATGGACTGTAGTCTGTTTTAGAGGATGGCTAGAAACCATCAGTCATAGACATCTCCCTACAAAAGTCACAACTGTCTTGGGAAGTGTCTGTCTTCCTCCTCTACCCATAGATGGGGCTTGCAAATCTTTTAGAGATCTACCCTATATCAACTGAACCCTATGCTTCTTACGATGTAAAGCTAGGATTGAGAGGCCTAAAATGGCAGCTGGTGCTCACATCTTGAATGACTTACTTTAAAACATGGAAGAAATAATTAGTAATTGGAACTAATCTAGAGACAATCAGACTGCCATTCTACTGAAGTGTAGCATAATATGATTTTTATAAAGCCTTGAGATGTCATCCTTAAAAAGTCACTCCCCTTAGTGTCATTGATATTAGTTTACTAAGCTCTTAATTGAATTATTATATCAGTGGTATTTATGTATTAAAATTGACATCTATTTATTGAATATCTAGAAAAAATTAGACCTATTTTTAAAATATTTTATGTGCAATGCACTTGCACTTTCCTTTTGTAATTTCTAGCCAATATTAATGACACTTCACTGACATTTTTAAAGGTGCTTAGTAATATCTGAAGGTAGAGTGAGAAAGAACTAAGTTGTCATAATTAAGAGACAATTCAAAGACTTCCATATGGGAAGATAAAACAATTCTGGTGTATTGATTTTTATTTTTTATTATTTCTGCTGTTTGCACATGTCTTTGATTTGTTTTATCCTGAAACTGAATCCTGAAGACTGTTGGAGAGAGAGTTTACAGAATAAACAATGATTCAGCACTGTAATATTATTGACCAACAAGTTGTGAAGTTTGAAGATTAAGAACTCACAAATTGGTTAAGACCTATCGTAAACAATGGGCTTCACTTGGCAGAATCTGGCTAAACTCAGATTTGAAGTCAAACCTTAAACTGACTGCTTTATTTCCTGTTTCCAGAAATATTTTCCTACATTTATGTTACCTTTGGCAAAAAATGGCAAAAAAAGTCTGGTTCTGATATATGCCTACTTTTAAAAATGGTGCTTCTGTTTCTAGGCTTCCTACAGCATTTCAACAAAGATATATGTCATGCACTAAAATGGAGCTTTGTCTTTTTTTTTCTCTCCCAGTTTATGTGAAATCTGAAATTAATTAACTGAAAAATGTGCCATGCTATCACAAATTTTTATTGGATTCCTCTTGCACTTTTAAGTGCTGTAATAATTCAGTTTCAGAGTGTTAGAGCATTGCAAAATTATTATATAAGGGGCAATTTGATTTTTACTGGTACAGTAGCCTGTGCCTAAAGACCACCCCTGGAGGGGCTCCAAGTGGCTTTACACTCCAGTAGGCTCACTGTAAAAGTAACAAAATAGGATGAAGGATAGTGTTCTGGGGGAAGGGGGGAGGGAGGAAGTGATACTCAACACTAACAGTAAGTTTGACAGTACTGAACAATAGAAACAGCCTTTCACTAAATCAAAATACAGCCAACTTTTCCTGAATTCGAGAGTATAGACAGAAGGAAAGCAGAGAAGAGAAAAAAAGAGAAAAAAGGTGTTTTGACTGAAACATAATTACCTTCTATTTGTGTGGATCCCATGATGAAGCTTTCTCTGGTGTACTTTTTCTTGTAGAGTTTAAACCTCAATCCATGGTTAGGTTTATTAAAAAAAAAAAATCACCAAACACACACAAAAGAATGGTATCCATGTGCCAACAGTATGTTTCAGAGATATGAATCCCACCTCCTCCTCCACCAACTATCCCATACACTCTCCATCTCCCTTTCCCAGCTTTCAATCATCCTTCAAAGTCTCCAGGAACACTCTGGTATGCAGCTTTTATGGTACCAAATATTTACTTCTGCATTCATCTGTTCTGCACCATTTCTACCTTCATGTATATGCCTAATTTCCCCCTTAAAACTCTGTATCACAAATGGGTTTTTTATTTTATATTTTATGATTGGTAGTATGTCATTGAATTTAGTTTCTTTAGATAAGACAGTTCTAAATACCCTTGCTTTTTCTACTATTCATGACACTAAAATGATGAAAAGTGAGCTTTGAATGAGGCAGTCATGGTGAGACAGTTTTTCAGTTGCAGTTGTTTCCATTCAAATCAGTTTGGCTATCTTTATGGTTTTCCCTTGATTTATTTGTCTTGCCACATTCTTAGCTATATTTTTGGAGCAAAATCATGACTTTTCTATTCCATCAGGATATTGCTGCTCCTCTGATTTACTCCTTATATTCTCTGAATTCTCGTTCTTTTCCTGTCTCAAGTTCTTATTGCACATAAATAAGGTTTCTCAGGAAACCTGTAGTCATAAGTGATATTTCAGACTCATTCTGCATGCTTCCCATAGGCATTGTCATGAGACTATGACCCCTGTTACAGAGTTTGAATTGTCACTTATTGGTTATCAACGAATTCAGCTTTTTTTTTGCATTGGCCTCATGCCCTTTGAGGGACGAATTGTAACTTTTAGGTGGCATTTGAATCATTGTGGGGGTGTCAGGTTGGTTTTATTCTTTCGCTTCTGAAATGCAGTCAAAATATGCTACTGAACTACATTAATAATAAACTTGTGGGTTCACTGAGGACAGGTATGAGATTAAAAAATCTATCCAGAACAGGGACTGTGGAGCAAAAAGAAAATTATTTTCCCTCATGTACTGGAAAGGGAAGATGACTTGCCAGTTGAAAGGTGTCTGCTTGGCAGCTTCTGAATTTGGTTGTACCATGTGGAAGCATACTTGTGATGTTATCCAGTAGAGGGCACAGGACATATAGTTATATTTCCTTTATGATGTTTAAATATATGGATTTTATAACCCTAGGAAAGATGTCACCATCAGTTATCCTTTCCTCAAATGAATATTGGTTCAAAAAGCAAAAAGATGTATTTTAAGGGAGAATGGAAAATTTCACTTTGATGGTTTGACGTGAGTCTTTCTGATGAATAAAATATTTTAAAGATACCTAAGGAACTTTTAATGCAATAATTACTTTCATTAATGGCATCTTTAAGCTTTAATAGGTCCTAACTTATCATTCAAATATCAGGCTTCTCAAGATTAGCTATAGAAGACAACAATAGTTGTCTCAAAAAATGTTCAATTTTATTGTATCTATAATGAAATAATTCTATATTAACAATCTCATTGTTATTGGGAAACTCCCAAAGACATAATTTCATCATATGGGACAGACAGGGGTAATAATGCAAGGAGAAATAAATAAATAAATATCCCAGTCTTGCATAAACTTCTTTAATTTAAAAGAGCAACACTGGATGGTACATCTTAGCTTTGAAATATTACAGGGTAGTGTACTATGGGAAATAGAAGATGTTTGAGTGTAGTACAGGGATATTTTTTTTTTTTTAGCTAAAAAAGCCCTTTTTCATATAATGGGAAAGAACTGCTTTTATAATAGAGATGGTTCACAAATCTGTCAAACCTCAGGGAAGGTCACACCACGCAAGTGGACTGTTCCCCATACAGTCATTTTTCCTATTTATATCCTATCTTCTTCTAATGAAGCAACCATCCTGTAATTTTTCTTGTATTTGATAGAAATCAACCATGTGTTCTCAGTTTCATACTTATAAACTACATTTGAATGCATGATTCTGCTTCTTTAGAGTTGTCTGGTGAAGGTCAATAACACATTAAAGTGATTTGAGAACCAAAGATCATTAATGAGATTTTTTTTCCTCATTGCAAATATAAATCTGCTTTGACAGTGGGTTGTTGTGTTCTTTATTGGATTTTTTATTTTGCAGACTATGGAGCCAGTGGTCAAAATGTTCAGTTGTGGTTTCCTAGCCTGAAAAGCAGAAGGTAAGTGGAAACATATATGGTTTCCTGGGCTGTCTAGCAGAACGTCAGAAAAAAATTATACTGAAAAACAGAGCCTCTAAGAGATCCTCCTGCAGGAGTCTGAAGTGCAGCCCTTCCAGGGCAACCACCTCTGAAAGGGATGTCTTCTCCCTTGGCTACTGGACTAGAATTGTGAGAGCACCCAGCAGAACAGCTGATGACTGAAGCTGGTGATACTTTAAGACTCCACAAATCATGTTTATCAGAGTCTGCAGAGCACTTTCTTAAGAAAACAGCAGTTTTTTATCCAACTTTGGCAATGAAATTGGAGTATGACATTGACTCATTTAATTACACTCCTACCTCTCCTCCAATATGGAAAGGTATTTTCTCAGCATGCACCTCTGCCAGTTGAGAGCATTGTCTTCACTTACACTGCAAACCCTTCCCATGGATTGTAATGCAATTGAATTACCTCTGTGTAATTTGTTCATTTTTCAATAAGATCCAACACGATTTAGGAAATTTCAACATTGCACAATTTTTTCAATGATATGTTATTAAAATTTTCCATTCTTACTGGGTATGCCTGCTATCAAAATCCTGTTGCATATTTGCTTATTTTTTGCTAAAGTCCCTGACCAATGTTCACAGTGTTCTATCTACGTCAAGCCTTATCAAAATCAATAAAAATCCTTTTACGTGTTACTGTACATGAAACAATCAGATTCTCGTCCGTCAGCTAAAATCTCCATGGTTGTAGGGACCTATAATTTTCTCCCCTGTTTGTGGAATGTTTGAATACCTCCTCTCTGACATTAGAGAAAGGGCAGAGCTATTTAATAATCGCTATTTCAACCAGTACACATTTGGAGCCCTGGTTTTAGTTTCCCTGTAATTTAGGCTTAGATGGTTGTTTCAACAAGTGACTTTCAAATGCAAAGTGCTATATGACATTTAGCCTGGTTACAAAGGTTACCTCTATCTGTATAGTAATGAAGAGTTCTCTTCCAAGACATGTCAAAATAATCAGAAATGAGTAATGACATTTTATGTCAACGAAGCATTGGACAATCTGTTGTATTTTAAAAAGGAGAAAGTCTTGGTGGCAGTGGATTGTTATTCAATTTGAAATAATATATTGAAATATATTGAATATTATTGAAAGTCTCACACTAAAAATGTATTGTAGCAAAATTCTCTACTTGAATCAGGGAAATAGTCTATATGAATAGATATTAAAATATATTTTTTATGACTAGACAACAGGCAGTGGATAACTTTAACTGAGACTGAGGTTAAGACTGCTACAGAGTAGATACATTCCCCAAGAAGGACACCACATTGCAAAATCCTATCTGTATATTCACAGACTCTAAGCTTTTTACAAGGCAAAACTTTTCACCAGGTCCCTCACAAGAAGCAGTGAAAACTTAGCTCTGGATTCTGAAAGACTATCCCCAGAGAAAAGAAAAGGACGCAAAACCTTTACCAGCTTGTGAAGTATTTTTAGTCTAATTGAACACAAACTGAAATCTGAGATGTGTGTAGTGGTGCCTCAGCAGCCTTAGGAGATCAGGTTTTGTTGAAGTGTGCTTATGGTAATGACCCTTTGCATAGCCTTGCCCTGATCCTGTAACACTTTACAGTGAAATAAAGCCACTTTCTTCTTGTTGTTAGCCATTGACTTCTAATTTCATTTATACTCCAGGTAATTAGATATGTCTTTCAACTGTGCTTGAGTAAATTCTTCTTCAGAGCAGAGAATGATGCCTGACTTTAGGTAAGATAAAAGATAAAAATTTTATCAAAGGCAGAAGATTTACAATTGCCTTCCCATGATATGCAGTAAGATACTGTCCTCAGGCATAAGCGTCAGATAGTAAAAGAGCACAAGGATCAATAAGATTTGGTCACAATCACTTTCTTCGTTGTTTTGTACTGTCTTTTAGCCATATTTGTACTTACATGGTTTTGTTGTATTTTAAAGTCTATGTGTAATTTTCAGATGTGACAATTATAAAGCTCATGCCATTGGTTTCAGAGTACATATAATATCTTTTAAAGAAGAGGTGAACATGTCTTAAGCACTTTTACAGACAGAGGGAGTTCAGGAATTCTCAAAGATGAAACACACATAATATGAGTCACATCAATTTCATAAACTGTGTAGGACATGGAAAAGCCCACAAGCTTGATGTTTTGGAAGGTTATGTTTCTAAACAAAAATATTTAATTACAGACCACAACAAAATATTAAATTGATAATGATTTGGAAGGTGAAGTGAAATTCCCCTTGGGGCCTTAATAAAGGGGAGGATAGGAAATAAAAACTTAGTCATCTGTGAAATGTATAGCTGAATTCACTTCCTGGGGAAAAAATATCATCCCTTTTCAAAAGGACTCCCCTTTTTAAATACAAGATCTTTGATACCAACAGAAAAAAACACATAAAAATTTTCCAATACTTAAAAACTTAATTTTATATGTGTGTGCTTAATATCTATGTTGTTGGTTCACGGCATGTCCAATAACAAAAGAGAAGCACCATGACATGAAATGGTAATAGTAATTTAAATGGTAAATATCAAATAGTTTTGATATTTAGTATAGTAAATGGTAAATATCAAATAGTTTTGAACTGATTAGGTTTTGACCTGCAGTTATATGAAAGATGAGCTTTTGTAATGTTTATGGCATTATCAGTGTTTTTAAAAATTGTTGCTCTACTAGGTCCCATACCATATGTAACTATGGGAACTCCATAATTCCTTTAATTGCTGATGAAGTGGGTGTGTGAGTATGTGCTTTTTCATACACTGATTTACCAGTAATTTGTGACAACTGATAAGGGTGGGTTGATAGGTAAGGAAGTGAAGGTTCAATTTTTCTGTCCTGTCTGACTAGTTGTGTCATACAAATCCTAGACTTTCTGACTGTTATATAAGAAGCAACATTTGCTTTGCAAAATTATGAGAAAATCTTTGCACTAGAGATTCTTGCATGCAAACAGAAATTGTAGAAAATCTAGCAGTGTTTCTTTTGTGGCTAGATTTAAATATGACATGAAATGACACAATGATCAGCCTTTCTAAATTCTTATTTAGTTTGTTACTCGATCACCTAGCAGAAGCTACACTTTTGTATTATGCATCTTCATATTTTGAACTTCCCACAAGGGGGTTTCTATAGCTACAAAAAAAGTCAAAAGAAGCCAGAACACAGGGTAGAGAAACTAACAAACTTAACTAATAAGGAACACAATAGACATGGTTATGATCAAATTTTGCCATTCCAGACTTGCTGCCATTCTGGGGACCTATTTCGGCTATTTACCTCCATTAAACAAATGTACATCAATAGCATGATTTAGAGAGAAAGTTACCCAAGAAGCCTTTCAAAGAGTAAAAATACAGGAGATGGTGTCAGCTGTTCCTCTTACAAGGCAGTCACTGATGGGGAGCATCCCATCCCTTTGATAGCCCCTCTTCCTGAGAAACACTCTGTGTCATTTCTGCACTCAACACGTGTGAGAACCGAATGGTTCTCCCAGACTGCGTCCTGTGGAGTTTGTGGTTTCTGAGATCTGGAGTTACTCTGTGCCACAAGCCTGTATCTTTGACATCCAATCTTAGGTGCTTCTCACTGAGACCTGTTACTTTAAGAAAACAAAGTTTTGCAAACAACAGTCAGAGCTTTCACATGAAAAACTGGTATAACCCCCTCAGGTTGCCACTGAGAATGTTCATCAGTAGTTACAGTGTTTGATCCATCAATGATCTGGAAAGAGATGAGGAAAATGCCCAATATATTTTTTATTGACTGTATTACACTATTGAATTAAGAAAAGGGGAGACACAAAATATATCTGGCTTTTTGTTTGTTCTAAAGGTACTGTAATATAATCATGAGAATCATCTCTTAAATCTGGGCTCATTTTTAAAGTCATCAGTGAATTTTATTATTTCTGCTTTTTCAAACTTAGTATTTCTCTCTCAAGGCCTTTCACACACTTGAATTTCACTTTAGTAGAAAGTCCTAGTACTTTAAACTGTATCATTAAATATGCTTACTAAGAACTGCTTCAGAGGCTTACGAGACTCTCCAGAGTGAGAGTTTGGAGTTTATATTCATTGCAATCAATTATGACATGTCTAGTTGATTTGTGAAAGTGATCATTAACATGGTCCCTCTTAATTAAATCAATAGTATCATGTAATTAAAATAACATGATATGCAAATAGTCTCAGTAGCAATTTCATGCATAATCTGCAGGCTTTAAATTATTTGGTAGAACCTATCCTTAGCAGTAGAATATGAAATAAACTGAAGGATGTGGTGGGCTTATTACCAAATGCTGATTGCAGGAAAACCTATACTCATATCGTGTGTTAGTTTACAAACTTACTCTACAAGCTGCTCTCTGCATTCAGGATATTGAATGCATCCCACAGTAGCTTTACTAACAGTATATTATCATGAAATCATGGATAAGAGCACAGAGGGGAGCAGTACTTTATCCCCAGTATGACAGTATCAACAGTTCACAAGATTTTATTAAGGTAGTGGAATTTTAAAATTCCATATTACAAACCAGTAATTTTAGTAAAACATTTAAATACTTTTTAAATAATCTGTTTCATCTGGAAAAGAAGATGCTGTACGTGGATGTCTCAGTTCTGTGACAAAATAATGCAGCTAATTGAAAATGGTCAAGGCTGTAGCCAATGGCAAGAAGGTGAGTGTTTTGTATCACAGTACTAAACATAAATGAAGGGTATTAAAAAAGAAACAGTAAGGTCTCCTCCACACCCCATTAACAGAGTTGGGTTTTCTGGATAATCTTGTTACTTATAGTAATAAAAAGCTGCAGAAAAAAAAATACATTATTAAAATTATTGAGCTTAGACAGAGTTTGAAAATGGTGTCAAAATATTTAAAATTTTAAGGTCACGCTCTGCTGTTACATCAAGAGATACTGTGACTTCATGCAACACAATTTAATTAATATTATTCTAAAAGTCCATTCATGGATGGCCAGTTTCAAAATCAGCAGAATTTGTGGATTATAGTCAGATCCACAGTCATTACACATTACAGACAGAAAATTAATATTAAAGAGGAAATCATGAGAAAAACATAATTTATACTTCTAATCAACTCACAAAGACTAATATATTTACTTTTTTTCCTTGAAATGTTCTCTTTGGATCATTTTATTGTTTTTTAAAAGTACAAGTGGCATCTGTTTTATGTAGTATAATAAGGATATTTTTATAAGTTTCAGCAGCTTGTTTTTTATACTTGCCATGATTTAATTTAATGTTGTAATCAACCTTTCTTCCTAGATATTCTGATGTCACCCTGCATGCTGCACATTTCCTTTTTATTTACATAGCACCATTAGGAACCAGAGATGAGTCTTTTCAGTTGCAAAGTACAATCTGAGCAGCCCCACAGGATATGGAGCTTTCCGCTCTCTGCAGTGTAACTTATCGTGTCAAGCCTGAAACTGATTTGTCAGAGGGGTCACCAGTGGTGTTAAGATGGTTTTAATTTCACCCTAGAGTTTGGGCAGTATTTTCTGATGGTAATAAAGTTAAACCTGCAATTTCAACCTACTGTGTAAAGGCAGCACTATTGCTTGTGTTGTAACACACAAACTAGCTTGGCCATTTTTACTGTTACAACTAGTCGTGGCATGAAAAGCAAAGAGGAAAGCTGCACTCCCATTTCTCATTAATGTATACAATTTAAAAAGTTTCCCCCTCATATTTCCTTTCAATCTGCAGAAGGCATTGTTATAGACAATTCTGTCTAGAAAAATGGAACTAAATTGCAGTGAGTTTATTAAAATGTATTCATATTACACCTGCTTACAAATCAAAGATGTCTCGTTTTTCTGACACTATCTCAATTGTGAGTTAAATCACTTTAGTAAAGACACACACTTCCAATTTTCCACTCTTTTAAACATTAATTTTATATATTTTATCAAAAGGACACCAAATTTGAATTTGATTTTCTGTTTTGTTTTTTTTCCCCCCAGCTGGCCAAATTACTAATAACAGTGGTCATAAGTAACTTGATTACTTTAGTGCTAGCAAAGGTACCATGTCACATTTCATCCCTAAGGGATGACAGGAAGAGAATGCTTTCAACCAGAATCTAAGCTAACGCTCTTAATAGCTGTCTTGCTCTCAAGGGTCACTTCTTGCATGGTATGTGGTAAGCAGAAGCAGACTTCTGCTTACAGTATCTTACTCCTTTGTTGCTTTAAAAAGTCTTCTAATTTTCACCTGTTTCTTGTAAAGAAGGTAATGCAGTCCACAGCAAGTTATCAAAAGCTTCTCCTACAGTGTTGCATGTACACGATGTGAAAGAGAATTTTCCAGAGAAAGTAGTTCTGATAAAGTCAAGTGGGGAGTTTTTGTGTACATAAACAGCAAATGATATGAATCCAAATTGTGAAAAGTAAGCACATTTGAACATAACGGGGTTTTGTTTTGTTTTTTTAATCTGTTCTTGTGTTTTCTCTTAGAAACGTCTGAGAGTTAAAGCTCTAAACAGTTCCACTCAGATTATTTGAGTATTAGTTGCAGCCAGATGTATATCTGTTATCTTTCCAATTGTATGGCTCATGGGATCCCATATGGAATATGAAATTTGTTTCCTCATATTTAACCACAGATACAAACATAATTATCACCCTTTCCAAAGGTGGTCAAGACATAAAGGCACATGCAAAATTTATAACATGGATCAGTACTATTTTTTTAAAGATTGTGAATTCCAGGAAGCTGTGGTTATCTTTGAAGATTCTGATGTGCTTTGAGAGAGGAAAATTTGAATTGAGAGGGGATCGAGCTGAGAAGTGATGGTAAGCATAAAGTTATTTGAGAATATGCAATGTAGCATCCGAGGTTCTGCATGATCCAGTATGTGCTATATAAATAGATGTGCTATGTTTTCCACAGTGGGTCAGTGGAAAATAAGCTGCAGTCTACTAGTTTGCAGTAAGCCATTACCAGAGGATGGTGGCAATAATTTCTCAAGTTCCCAGTAGACAATGACTTGAACAGTGACCTATGAATATGCTTCCAGTGGGATCTTCTAGCAGCTTGCAAGTTCCAATTTACTGCTCTTTGAAGCCAGAAAGAACATTAAATAAGGGCAGCAACAGATAGCATCTGCTTATCTCTTATAAGAGATAGAAGCAGCTTATACCCAGAGCCACAAAGCTGAATTAAAACACTGAGAAGATGGTATCATTTTAAATGTGATTTGTTTGGAGATATAACTTTCAGTAAAACAGTGACTGGAAAAGATACTGTGGTCTTATTAGAGTACAAGTTATGGGAGGAAAATTCAAACTGATGGCTACACTGCTGTATGGCAACAGAAGAAAGACCTTTCTAGAAATTTAGATTAAAATTTAATTGTTTAAATGGAATAAATTTATGTGTGTAATACAAACAATAAAACATAGTTGGATTCCTGCTGAAGGTACTCCTTGAGACAGTTATGAGAAAATCAAATAATGATTTTTTTTGTGTTAATTTTTAATGTTTCTTTAAGGAATATTAAAATATTGACAGAGAGCAATTTTTCAAAAAATATTCATTTTTGAAGGAATTTCCTTTAACAGAGTTAAATTGCAAGTAGTAAGTGTCTCAGCAGCAAAGCTGTGTTCAGATGGTTAAAAATTCAGCATTTTAGAAGCTAGTGACATTTGGAAGCTTCTGGTAAATATGAAAAGGATGACAGAAAAAAAATTGAATCAGGAATTTTTTTGTTTACAAAATGGCGTTTTGTTTTAATTTGAAAGAATGGATTAAAGTCTTGGTTTCTTTTTAGAACAAAACTTCTGCTTAGAGACTTTTAATTTTTAGGTCAGAAATTAACCTTTTCTGCATTATTACCCACTCCAAAGAAAAAGATCACAAAAAAGCATATATGCATAACATCTCAAGAGTTTGCTCGAGATATACTGCATCTGAAGACAATAGAAACAGCAATTAATGTGGAGATGCAGGGGTATTAATGACCTCCCTATACACTCTTGGAGTCTGCAGTTTCACCCCAGATCAGACTCCTTGGACTGTACAGTGGTGGGGTTCATCTTTAGCTTCAGATTTTCCACAGGGAGTCCAGCACATTCACTCTGTGATCACACTGCAACAAGAGCCCAAATACTCTAAGCAGAGGGGACGTGTATGGTTACTTCAATAGCACTCCTGGTTCAAAATAAAATACTAATGCAGAGATATTTTCATTTCCATATTAAGCTGCAAGTGACACAAAGGTAGAGCCCTTTTGAATTTTAATTTGCTCTAACATGAACCTTTCATCTATAAGTTGTACTTATTTTCAAGATATCAGTGTTTCTGCTTACCAAAGATATTTTGCATACTCTATGCTATCTTGCTATTTACATATTCAATTAATAATTTATATTGTGTCCTTTATTTTGTCATATGGGTTTATCACCAAAACCCCAAATATTAATATTTAATTGCCCATATTAGGGAGTAGAATTAATTATTTTCTTTACTGTCTAGAGGAAAGTGCTTAGGAAAATATAGACGATGAAGCATGACGAAAAAGTGAAATATGTTGTATTTTCTGAGTGCATTCCGTTCAGGGAAAACCTGAGTTCAAATAACAATTTTTTTTCCTTATGTTATTTTTTGTGTGTGTATCACATTAATATATATTAACTGCGTGCAAAAGAAACACTTTGCATAAATGGAAGTCTCAGAAGCCAAAATTTTGTACTCAACTTCGTTCTACTGAGAAAATACTTTTTTACAAGTGAGTTCTACTGACAAAATAAAGACTGCTGAATTCGTTGAGAGGCAAGGTGCCTCTCATTGAAGGATCAGATTGGCTGTCTGTTGTCCTGTTTTTCCTCCATGTGTGCTTATTTACCTCCAGTCTGTGTTTCATGACTGTCCCAGTGAGCAGAAATAGCTCCTCTTACATCTCTAATTCACAAGCTGTTAAGGAAAGCTTCTGGGAAAGTGAAAACACTAGAGCCAGAAAATACAGAGTTGTTACTGTCTGTTGTATCAACACCCCCAATTTTAAAATCTTTTCTCTTCCTCAGAGGCAATTTGCATAGGTGTTAGTCATCTCTCACTATTTTGTAAGCTTTCCTCTCCCTTTTGAAATAGGGACAAGGAGGTATGAATTTCAAATGAAATCTCGTTTGTAAATCTGCCTGATTTCATATGTTTAAATCAGATAATTCATTTTAGCATAAATGCATGGGTGGTTTTAAACTTTGCGTACGAAATACACTTGATATGGAAAATATTTCAGTTTCTGCTGCCATTTGGTATGATGAAGGTTAGCACATACAGTATGTAAAATCTGAATCCCTCTCAGGGAGATCCTTATTTGAATTGTAGATGGGAAATTTCTAAAAGTATAATTAGCTTTGCTTGATACCTTTTTTTCCTCATTTTGTGAAGAAGTATCACCCACAAACAAGGAAACCAAAAAAAAAAAAAAAAGAAAAGACATTTTCTCTTGCCTGCAAAGCAGCTGGGAAGCATTGCACTGTCATGTTCTCTGATTCATATCTCAGCTGTCATCTAGCAAATCCCAAGTGGGCTCTGAGTTGGGAGTGTCTTAAGAGACCAAGCAATAAAAATCAGAAATAATTTAATAACACCTTCTCTAATGATAGTTGCACTAGCACTCCAAGAATGCATTCTAGCAAAAGAAGATGTATTCTAAACATGTAGGTTTTTCCAATTTGAAAGGGGATCAGAATGCATCTTTAGGCAGTTGTCCCCTAATTCTAGTCATTTTTCATTCCTTTTCTCATTGTGTTTGCCTTGAAAGGGTTCTTGAAAATTTAGTAAGAGGATAAAAAGAGATTGCATGGAAAATTTAGAAATATTCTCAATAGTCCTCCGAAATGGAAATAACTAAAATAGAGAATTTAAATAAGACAGAAATATGAATTCTAACTGCTGATGACAATGAGTCCTTTTTACTTAAAAAAGCATTAATATATTTTAATGATTAAAATAATATTAATTTTGTATCTTTAATGGTAAGTTATGGATGTTGATTTGATATCCACATAGCCCTCCTTTAGAAATACTGATGTAAAAAAAAAAAAGAAAGGTGGGATTAATAAGTAGGATCTCACCTGCTGGAAGAAAAAAAAAAGAAATATAAATGTATCACTTCATACTGCCTGAGTAGTTTTGGGGGTTTATTTTTTTTACCATTTAAGAGATGATCTACATTTTTCCTCAATAGGTGTTACTTCTTATTTTCTAAGAGAAAAAGAAGTATTAAAAAAATAAAGAGTGAAAAAAGAATCTTTAGAATCCATTCCATCATTTTATTTCTCCACTTATATTTCTTAGCTCTTAGGAGCTATGTTCTGAAGGAAACACTCACTACTGTTTGTGTCTTGACACAATTTCAGGACGATTTTGCCACATTTGGGCTCTTTCTATTGACCTATAATTTTGTTTTCACATTCTTAACTTCACAGGTTGAACACCTTTGAAGTGATCCTTGAACGTGTGTTTAAAATATAAACTTTAGGTGCTGTGTATCTGCATTCAAGTCTAAAGCAGTCTTAAAGGCAGCAGCTGTCGAGAAGGCAGTTTCACCTTGTGGCTTGTGCAGCAGTCTGGGCAGCTCCAAGGGGTGGAATTGCTGCTTCTGCAACAGCACAGACAGGTTGGCTCTCATCTTGCTGATGGGTTTAGTTGGATGAGTTCGTGCTTCTTTGTCTGGATCTTTCTGTGTTTACTTGACAGACTCTTCGACACTGTGTTTTCTCTGGAATGCAAGTAAAAAATGTATCACTTCACAGGTTTGGGCAAGAGTATTTTCCCTACCAACAAGAAAAACCTGTATTTAATTAGCGTTACTACAGCATTGCAGAAATTCAGGGAGAAAGTGAGGACTCTAATTTGACCCTTTTATTCAAGTACTTTAATTGTTTTTCCTTTTGTCTCTTACTCATGTATTCCCAGCCCCTTTTCTCCAGTTACATGACTTTTTCAGAATACCTTATAGGTTTTGCAGAAAGAGTCTTTCAGAAAACCATTTTAAACTCACATCTTTAAATTCCTTTAGCATTTTCAAAAGCTCTCTGAAGACGAGAAATGAGATTTATAAGCCAGTTGGCTTTTCTTCTAAAAGAAATCTCGGGTTTGCACTAGGAAAACAAACACGTGGTGACTCTGAGGCAGCAGCAAGGTGGATGGCATTTCAGGAGGGATGAGAAAGCCAGTGTGCATGCAGAGAGATTTTTTGCTGCCCTAAAGCACCAAGCTGAGGCAGTGGTTGGTGCCGCCCAGCACCAGTGTGTGACGCACAATGTTTTCATAGGATCCATTCGAGTCAGCCGTATTGAATTCCCTAAACTCTCCAGAGGTAGTGAAGTACTGAGGTACTTATCCATTCAAGAACGTCTAGTTTTTTGCCATGCTGGTGTGGTTTGCTGCACATTCAGTGCCATCAATTTTAAATGTATTGAGCAATCAATTTAAACTTGTTATTGTCACTGGGGCTTGAAAATTTAATAAGCAATTACCAGAGTCCATTCCTTTGTTTTTAATTTTTACTAAGATGTTGTTCAATTTCAGACCTTAAAGCAATCATGCTCTCCAGATTATTGAATTGAATGAGTCCATAAGTCAGACCAGCTCTTAACAGTATTTTTCTTCACTGATTTATTTGGCTGAATGGTACAGTATCTCCTTGTGCAATGAGAGAAAAGGAAATGCAAATCTGAAGTTATATTGTAAATATAAAGCACTGCAATACCTATCAAATCAATGAGCAGCAGACCACGAGACTTCTTTCCATTTTTTTGTTGTACTGCTCTGCTTTTTGTCAGCATGTATGGGAAAAAAAACATCCCCTCCTACAATTTTTAAATGCATAAAATGCAATTTTCTGTATAGTTTCGTATGTCCCTCATTGATCTTACAAGAGAATATCCAGAGAATCCAGGACTGTATAACTGAATTATTTTGGTTTCCTTTTCCATTTCCTTTTCCAGTTGTTTGTTTTTTGTTTTTTTTTTTACAAGGCTCTTTCTTTCCCCAGTGGACTTTTTTTAAAATTTAATTCTTACTGAAGAAAACAATGCTGCTAGATTTGTTTTCTTTTATATTTTTCATCAAGAGGACCACTAAAATATTCCAAAATATGTACAAATTCTTTTTTAAATTACTAAAATTTCACTTAGAGATGCTTGGCCTAATGCTTTGAGAAGGTAATCACATTCTCATTCTTGTTATGTCTGTTGCCATATTGCTTTAAAAGTCAATTATTTTTGTAGGATTATCTTTAATACCCATCACACTGGAAATACAAAAGGTCGAAGTAAAACCTCCACAAAATAGTAGGTAAAGCTGCAGAGAGACCAGAATTACTATTCTGGAAACCAATCAGTCCTCTGAGAAAGGACAGCCCAAATGACAGTGTTCTGAAAATATCAAAAACTTCTCATAATTCTTTCCTTAATGTTTTGCAAAATCTGATCTTAGATTTTTTCATCAGGTGAACAAATTTTTCATGTGTTTTCTTGAAAATTGCATCTTAATGTTAAAGGGAACAGAAGAAATACTTTTTAAGAGTTGTGTAACATAATTAAATTGGAAATATTCAAAACATTTTAAAAGTGTCCAGTGGAATTAAAGCACATTATTTTTAAATAGGATGCTAATGTGTTCAAATGGAATTCATTTTTTTCCCTCTATATTTCTATTTCACCACAGAAAGAAAGCTGAATAAATTGTGGCACTGGCAACCCTGTAAGCATACCTCATCTTAGGGACCAGTGCCTGTCCTTACTATACTAGGAACTAGATATATATATATTGTCCTTAATATACTAGGAACTAGGAACTATACTAGTACTATACTAGGAACAGTTTTGCCATCTTGTACATTCCTAATTTTCTTCTAAGAATATCCTGTGTGATACAGTCAGTCAGTTTATTCCTAATTCTAGTTTTTCTTCTTAGAAAAAATCCAGATCTTTTCTTAGTTATAAGAAAAAACTGTAGACATAAACTGTATAGGTGTTACCAATGGAGAGTTTGTGTTTGGTTATTTTCTTTTTCTCTTTCTTCCTTTCTTTCTTTCTTTTATTCTTGGTCGTAATGATTGTAGTGGTAGGTTGGTTGGTTAGTGTTTCATTTGGGTTGGGGATTTTTATAGGGGTTTTTGGGTTTTTCTTGTTTTGCTTTTGGGTTTATTTTCTTGCCTATTAGGGGTTGTTTGGGGGGTTTTATTTGGGGATTTTTGTTTGTTTTTTGGTTTTTCTGGGCTTTTGTTTTGATTTTTAAATTTTTGTTTTGTTTTATTTTTTGTTTTGGTAGTGGGTTTTTTGG
>VXBS01008369.1:190738-247801 GCA_013400255.1 Sitta europaea | reverse complement strand
TGATATGGTGTGAATTTTTGGAGGGATTAGGGGCTAGTCCTCGATACAGAAAGGGCCACTTTAAACCAGGATAGCACTCATAATGCCTTATTTGAAGCATCTTTGTATATTTCTGGCCAAAGTCCTTCTTTTGGAGGTATTTTAAAGTCAGGTAATTCTCTGTTTTACTTCCTGCACTTTGAACTGCTTTTTCCTAACTTTTCCTGGTTGAAAATATAGTGTTTCAAGTTCAGCTCAAAACAGTGCAATAGAGGGCAAAATCATCATGCAGAAACATAGCAGAAAGGTCACAACTTCATTGTGATCAGAATAGGATTTATCTCACCTTTATTTTGTATTTATTTATCCTCTGTTTCCACTGCCCTGAAAACAAAAGGATCCTGAAAAAGTAAATGAGTAAGCTACAGAGGTTGTCATTAGGGGATGCATTCCTAATATAAATAGGTGTCCATTTATGAGTACAAAATAAATTAGAGTTTGCTCTGTTATCTGTATTTATTTTCAGGCAATTTCCTTTCATTTACAGAAATGCACTTGTCTATACTCTGGGGTCAGGTGACTGTGAATTAAATGAGATGCTTTTGTTCTCAGTGAAATGGCAAACATCCACTTGAAAAATTCACTTACAATACAGAAAAACCCTCTTTAGAATGGTGACCTTTGTTAAAACAGGCAAATTTCTCACCTACTACACAAACTGCCTTACAATGTATAAGGGCTGATACGTGTAAATGTGACCATCTGATTAATTTCAATATTGAACTCTAAAATTCTGTGTTTTCTATGTGCAGAAAATGTGTTGAAATTTAAAGTTGTCAGGCTTTTGAATCTCAGTCTTCTAAAAATTCGCCTTATAATGTAATATTTTTAATAAAATAAAAACCCTATAAGTACCATAATTTAAAAAAAATTAAATTTAGTCAGTCAAAAAAGTGGAATTAATGTTAATAGAAGAGGAAATGTCTTAAATATCAAATGGAATTTCAAAACAGAAATAATTATATTTCTTTCATATTTTTCCTAGGTCGTGTTGAAAAGCCTTTCTCAATGGCAGCTTTTGTTTGCAACATTTTACTTCGTATCTCATTCATTTCTGTTGTGTCTCTCAAGAGAAACTAGAAGAAATATGCAATAGAGACATATGAGAACACGCCTTCACATTTTCTATTGCCTGCTTTGCTTTGTTTGGGTTTTCTTGTCGAATGGGCAGACTGGGGAGAAAGTATGAGGCAACATTTACAGAAAACTCTAGGGAAAGTAAAGCTTCTGATACGCAAGCATTGCACTCCCTTGAAAGACTAACCTGTCATTTTCATGTAAAGTTTATTTGTTTCTCTTTAATTCCTGATTTGTAATTTCTAATAAATGAAATACAGTTCTGCCTGTTGACCTTTGTCATCGGCATGTGGACTGATGCTTCATTTTCTGACTCACAGATATGATGATACACATCTGAATGTGAACAATTAGGAGGATGGGTTTCATTACCTTATAATTAACAAAAGGTTGAATTTTCTACCTCCAGAAGAAAATAAGTCAACAGGCAAGCAGCATTCATGGCATAGGATAAATAACCATTTATCCAGTGTTCATGCATGAAAATATATTCAGTCATGCCTGAATGCAAACATACACACACATTTGCTAATAAATATTGCTAATAAATATTGAAATATCTATTAACAATAAATAATAATAGAAATTATTGATTAAAATAATAACTGAGAAAAAAAAATGCTTTCATGATCTTACAGGGTTCATTCCAGTTCATCCCCTTCTGGGAAAGCCAGATCCCACCTAAATTACAGATGATGGACGTTTGTTTACTCTTGTGCTAGCTTCCTGGTAAAATTCTAAAAATTTCTACTTCACATGAGTTTTGTGGACTAAACTTGACTATTTGCAATTTAATCAGAAGACTAGGATTCAAATAGGTTTTTCTTCTCAAGTTTAGCTTAATTTTATAAAGGTAGCATGTATGCATATTAAACTAATTTCCCTAGCTACATGCTTATGTAACTAATTCCCATCACCTAACTGCTGGAAGCAAATCAGACTTTTGGAGATATTGGAGTATCTGCTACCTGAGAACCTAAACTTTTGAAAAAGAGGAACATGTTTACTCTTCCACATTCCCATGCAACATAATAAGTTCCTAAGAGTAAATGTTGTGATTAATGTTCCTTTTGCATGTTGCACAAGGCAGCCTTCGTGTACTCTCAGTATCTGCTTTTGCATGTTGGTGTCACTAACTTGAAGCTCTTCTAGATGCAGTTACTAAATGTAACATTTCTGGAAAGAAACTACAAATTACTTTGGAAAATACCATAGGTAAGAGTATGTTCACTGTTGGGAGAAGCATATACAGCTTTCCCACAAAGGAAAGAGGAGGGGCAGGCACTGATCTCTTCTCTGTGGTGACAGTGACAGGGTCAAAGGCAATGGCCTGAAGTTGTGTCAGGGGAGGTTTAGACTGGGCATTAGGAAAAGGATTTTCACCCAGAGGGTGTTCAGCTGTCTGGAACAGCTCCCCAGGGAAGTGGTCACAGCACCAGCTTGACAGAGCTCAAGGAGCACTTAGAAAAATTTTCATGGCACGTGGTGCGATATTTGGAGCTCTTCTGTGCAGACCCAGGAGCTGAATTTTGGTTATCATTGTGGGTCCCTGCCAATTCAGAATATTCTATGATTCTATGATAAAACAAAATAAATGTCTTCCTTTTCTCTGCATTGAAATATGAAATCTCACCAAAGCATTAAAAAAAATTAAAATTAGATTTTTCTCCATAAGTATCAATATGTGAAAATAATTCCACTATTCCCCCATCATACCTCTCATTATGTGTCCATCCACATTTCTTATTTCAGTCTAACTTCTGTATTTTACTTGCTATTGTATGAATCCATCTTAATATTTTCTGTAGTTCATTTGGTTATTTCTTCAGAGTAATCGATCCATTTATTATTTGTTCTCAAAATTCTGTCTTTCACTTTTCTGTCTGAAACATCACTCTGCTTTTCCCTACCTTTTTCCCTCACTTGCTGACCTCTCTTGTCTCTTTTTCTTTTATTCCCTGTGAGTATGCTTCTCTTTAAGAAACACGAGAGTTTCTAAAGCACAAGATTTTCACACCTTTGCATTGCTTATGGTATATAAGAATTTTTCCTGATGTTTTTTGTTCTAACCACAGAAGTTTATCCATTTGTTTCTATATCTCCTTCCCTCACTCTGCTGAGCTCTGGACACTGCTTCTTAGCCAGATAATCAGTGATTTGCAGGGAGACAAAGGTAGTAAATAGTTCTGTGCTGAATACAAAAAAAATATTCCTTTTCTTCCCCTACCTCATGCTTCAGCAGTTTGCAGTTACAGGCTGGATGTCCTCCTCGTACTTGCAGTGTGCCCAGCTTTGCATTTTTTACCCTTCTGTCCCTTTGTGGCATCTGCATCAACAGAAAATCTTTTCCCGTTTGCCTGAACTTTGTATCTCCTCTAGTTTTGTTCATACTTTCATCTTGTATTTAAATCTTTTGAAATAGACATTTTCTGAAGGGTTGGAAAGGTTTAGCATAATATATTCTATTTCACAGAACAGTAGAGAAATGTAAATCTCCCTTTTCCTAAGGCTAACCTATTATGTGGGTTTAGTATCTACTTTTATAGCTTAACTGTCATTCAGAGTAAAACCAAGAGTAGAAAAAGAGATGTTTCCAAAGACATGTTTTATATCTCCAACTTCTAAAAAGGCAGTTAGAGATAACCCTTCTTATCCGTCCATAGATCTTAAAACACTATTGTTGTCTATGCAATAGAATTAGATGATAATATTAAAAATTCATCAAGCAAGGTGTGAATGATTGTACCACCTCAATGAACTGATATTACACAATAATTTTAGATAGAATGTCAGTGATATCTCAAAATAACATCAGGACATGCACTGTATATCACAGAGAGCTGAAGTTCATTCGCTTAATGGAGTTACAGAAATATGGTAACAGCTATTTACAGCATTGTTGATTGTGTCCATAGCAGCTTAGAGACCCCTGCTATTTCCCATTCAAATAAATTAGAAAACTGCTGTAAAATTTATTGCTGTCTGCTGAGTATGAGGGTACACAAGAGGCTGGATTACCACTGCCTTCTTCTTCCTTTGTGGTGTTTGAGAAAAGATGTTTTTATTTCAGTTACTTTCACAACACAGGAGAAAAAAATCATTAATATCTCCGTTTAGAAAAAGGCAGTTAATCTTGTTGAAAAGAAAAAGGGTTTTTTTGGGTTTTTTAAGATTGGCTTTGAAGCCAAACACTGCTTATGCAAAATTGCTTTTGTCATTGTCCAGTATGCCAGTATTCGTAACTACAGACACATTAATTTACATTTATGTAACGTGGGGAACATGACCTTTGTATGTGTCTTTTCAGTTGTTTCTGTCAAGGCCTACTGGGGTTGAGATCTCAAAGATAACACACATCAAATTTCCCATCAGGTATCAGAACATGCACAGTGAGGGCGACAGCACAAATGTCCTGAGGCATTCAGCTGAACAACTCTTGCCCCTCACTTCTGTGTGGATCCCCTGGTGTGTAATAGTAGGTGAGCTTATAAAATCACTTACAGGGAAAAAGTCTGGAGGGCACCACTGCCAAGAGTTTCCCTGATGCACCATCATTTTAGGGATTGTGGAGCCCAAAATGAATTGAGTTCCTTCCAGGGACCCGAAGTACAAAACCAGCATGAGTAACAGTTCGTGTGGGGCAGCGCAGGCAAACAAAACCTATGCTAGGCTGTCCTAAATTAAATCTTGGTACCTTGATCAAACTGAAATTCGTCAGCACATTTTCAAAGCAAAAGTCAATGTAATTTTATTTCTATTTTAAAGAATAAATACTTAAAAAAGCCTGGAAAATGACAAAAGCTAGGATAGCAAGGAAACCAGTGACCATCTCTGTTTGCCACGTCACCTGAGCAGTGTTCAGCCTGCCTGTCTCCTTCCACTGGTTGTGAGTTCAGCATGCAGGTTCTCTGGCAAGCCTGTGACCCCCTGCTAAGATTTAATCCTAACAGAGTAATGTGATAAGTGACCAGGCCCAGGCACTGTGAGCAACTGCAGTGCTGTGGGATCTGCAGAAAAGCAAGAACAAATGGGGAGTTCATCTTACATCCGTTATAATAACTGCACAATGTCCTCATCACAAGAAAGTGTAAGCACTATACAGGATAATAAACTCCATGGTAATCTGATCTTTCTTCAGCTGAAGGAATTAAAATCATAGGATCTGAGAAAAGCTTATGTTAGAGGGGACATCTATATATCAGCGAGTTTATCTTCACACCGAAGCTGAGGCTGACCTCAAAGTTTTGGATCATTTTGTGTTATTTTAAAGTTAAAATTAGCTTGATGTAAAAGGTGACAGCAACAGTGAGGCTGGTAGGAATGGAAATCTTTCTTATATAAGAACACCGGAAGATAATAGCAGTAGGGTAGCAGGTATTAAAGCACTCTGCAGTGGTGCTGAAAGAGCAGCAGCTGTCAGATTTGTGTGCAATTCATTACAGATCTCTTTCTCAGATCTTCTCAACAACACAGGTATTTGAGGCTTTTGCTGCTTCTTTTTCCTTTCACAGGTGAAGACTTTGTCATTACCTGAATTCCGTTTTCTGACATATTAACAGTAAAATGCATTGTCAAGAGTGGTGTCTCACAAATGCAGCTTATCTCCCTCAGGTCTGTGACTTTTTGTTACAGAAGACTGGTGTTGAAACCAAATAATCACCATTCAGAAAAAAACCTCTGAATTTCATTCAGAATTCAGACTGATTAATACAGTTCAGTTACTATATCTCTTGAGCCAGGGCTTGTATTAAGGAATCAAATTGCTCACCAGCCTCTTCTCCTTTACCTGATTTGGCCCCGAGTCCATTTGTGCCTTCCCAATACCTAAGGCACTATTACTGATATATAAATGCTTTTATTTATGGTGGCTTTTCAGGAGTAACTCAGACTCAATAATAAAATTATTTTTATTGATAAAATTTTATGAAGATAATTAAAAACATGCATTTTCTTCACTGAATGAGATGAGCTCAGAATATTTTTTAGGAAAAACATTCTTATTGTAATTCAAAGATTTAGACTGGAGTATTATGGTGACTATATATTTTTAACAAACCTATTTTTAAATAGTGTAAAAGAGGAGAGGTGCCTATAATGATTCCAGGTAAAGAATATGGAAAAGTCTGCTCTGTAAGGAGGCATATAGTGTCTCTGTTTTACCTGTCAAGTAGCTCCATAGGTGGGAATGGTGTAGTATACCTGGATAGAATTAGGACTTGTGAGTTTGTCTGACATTTTTTCTTCAGCACGTTTGGTTAATACTTCTAGAAAATAGAATATGAATCAATGATACTCAATGATACTTGGAATAACACACAATCATTGTCAAGATAACGCTCGAATCTCAGAAATACCCCTTGGCTTAGACTAAATATGCTTTGAGATCTTTACAGTCAATAGCTTTGTGACACCTTAAAAGCTATGGCTTACAGTTCTCCTCCTACTCTTCTGAATTTTTAACTTTCACTTAAAATTCCATTGAAATTATCCAATTGAGAAGAAAAAATTTATATTCTGTTCTTCATTCTCCTTATTTATTTGTTTCATATAGACTTTAACATGCTGTTTCACTCTGAGAAGTAGCTATGTCAAAAAATTTTGTTACTTAAAAGCTTTTCATATCCACATTTCAATACATTTTACTTCACTGAACAAAAAATAGTAAAAAAAATATTATGCTCTGCTCAGAAAGTTGTCTAGCTTTTATTTATAGGTCCTACTTATCAGCAAAATTAGTAGTGTGGAACCAGAAAGGTATTTCAAGCTCCTCTGTGACATTATCCCCTTCTCTTTCATCTCGTCCAGATATCAGGAGTTCATGACTCTACTGAGAGGGAAGAAGACCAGTGCTTACGCACCCAGAGTCCCTGACAGCAGCCTTGGTGAGTTGAGGACAAAAAGTAATTTTCATTGCTCATTTGTGGGCTACCCAATCATGAACTGACTTGCTAGTTGTCATCTCTGTATATATATATATATATATATATTACATGTATGTATATGTAATATATCTTGTTATTCTTACAAAAAAAAGTCAGTATTTATTATATATGATCAATTACCTTCAGTCTTATAACCATAAGAGTAGAGGAATAACCTTATGGTACCTGTAATACTTTAAAATCTTTAAAACAATAGTTTTAATAAGACTGAAATACAATATAACTGAGGTGACAAAATTTGATGCTTTTAACAGTACTAGGTTATGTCTCTTCAGGTGTAGGGTTATTCTTTTGATTTCCAAGTTGTTTCTGTCTAAGATACTAAAAAAAGCCTGTTCTCTGAGCAGCACTAATGAGGCTTTCTTCTTTATGTATTTGATCCTTTTTCCTTTAATACTTCAGTACATACAATTACTGTTTTCCATCCTTTGTCTTGTAGGGGTTCATAGGAAATCTTGCAGCTAGAGAGCTGCCTAAATGTTGGCTGGCCAATCAGTGCATTTGTGCTGTAGAGCAAGTTTATATGATCAGCTGGCTGTTCCCAAATGGTCTGCACCGGTTGTGGTTTATCTAAGTGTTTTCTCACACACTAGTTTGAGAGTCCCCTGCCTTTTTCTTTACCTTTACCTTTCATAAAATTTGTAGGAACCTATAACTGCAAATAATTTGAACTTTGGCTGAAATTTTCAATCAAATTTCAGTATGAAAGAAATGGTAGATAGTGTGTTGCCACAGGAAAATAAACTGTCATTTTATTTAATCACTTCCTGTGTTAAGCACTGGTCACCTTACTGTTGGATTGCTTCAATCACATAAAATATGAATCATGGAAAATTTGCTTTACTTGCCCTGTTTCCTTATGCTCTCCCATCTATTCTACATCCACACATTACCTTTATTTTCCACTTAATCTGCAAGATGCTTGTGTCAGAGAGGATCCTTGTTCTTTCTGTGTAACATCTATCCTGGTTATTTTGGAGTCTGATAAAGGAACTTGGGTATTGCAGCAAGGTTGATATTTCTGTAATAAGTGACTATTTGGAACCTTAAAATGCATATGTTAAAATGCAAAATATTAAGTGATAATACTTTATAATTTGTTTTTAATCAAAATGTTCTAGAAATTTTCAGCTAACACCCCTTTGGTATTCATTTATTTATTGATTGATCCACTGTTTTTACTAGAACGTTTTTTTCAAATGGAGCCATATGTGTGGGATTAGAAATATTGCATCCAGTATAACAGAGTGGCAAAACTGACTCCACAGGTGTAGAGCAAAATAACACCTATAAAAACTATTTTTTAAAAAGTTGATTTATCTTTGGTACAGTCCTTTGACTTTAGTTACACATTATGTAGGATACTTCTTTAAAACTGCTTCATTTCCACCACCAACCATCCCCAGTAATTCTAGGGAAGTAAAGGAGAACAAGAGGAAATTCAGGTTCAGGTTTCCCTTAAGCTGGTCTTCCACACATTTGCTCTGTGGTCTCCCAAGGACAGTTACCAGCACTTTGTAAAAGAGTTACACAAAACCCAAGGGTCTGGACTCCTGTTTACAGACAGATTTTTCAATGGAAAGTAATAAGGCTTGCACTGAAGCAGATTCTGTATATCAAATGTGATTTCTTTAATCTCTTCCTTCTTCATATATAGGGTGTTTAAGAGAAAGAGTTTTGAAGTCAAGATACTTTTGAAATGTGGTGTTCTTTATGAGATACAGGTGGCAGAGATGAGATTTGATTACTTGTTTCTTTAAGCTTTTCTTGTTCTAAGAATCTGACGGGTACTGTGGGCTGTAGCCACAAAATTAATCTACAGACTCGTAGACATGCCCTCAGCTCCCCAGGTTCCTGATGAAGACCCAGTACCAGAAAGGGAGCTGATCACTACCATGAATGGTGAAAGCAAAGCTAGGAAGAGATTGCCCGTGTCCCTCGACATGAAAATATCTCAGGCTTTCACGTATACTCTGCAGAATTGTGTTTCACATTCTACTCTGAAAATTACTGTAAGCTATGATAGTTTAAACAGATTGAATTAAAGAGTTTTACTTAAATTTTCTGAAATTTCTGAAAGACTGCCCTTCTGCTGAAAACAGCTGTAGCTGCCAGTGTTTGTTTAAAATGAGTAACAGTCCTGGACAGAGATGAATGATACTGCTGTAATTGAACTAAGTCACTACACTAAGAACATCTTAGAAATCCTGTAAGCTCTATTTAGTGCTCCATGTTTATTCTGTGGGCAGTGATACACTACAACAGGGTGACCAGAGAAGCTGTGGGTCCCCCATCCCAGGAAGTGTTCAAGGTCAGGCTTCAAGCAGCCTGGTCTAGTGGAAGGTGCTCCTGCCTGTTGTAGGGGCATTAGAACTAGATCATTTTTAAGGTCTTTTCCAGCCCAAGCCAATCTATGATTCCATGATTCTATGTTTCAAGACTCTGACTTCATCACAGAGATCCAGAGACCCGCATATTTCCACAGCTTTTAGTTCTACCTGCATTTAGTTTAGCAGATGTAAACAAAATTGTAGCAAAAGAGTTCATCAAGCCCTTAAACAGGCTGAAGTGCAAGCTGGATTGTATCAAGGCGCCTAGTATGATTCTTTCAAGTTTACATGTCCAATTAGGTCTTCTTTCTCGAGAGGATAAATACCTGTGAATGTTAGGAAGCCTGATTAGAGCAGAAGGTCCAACTCTCTCTATCAAAATAAATAAAAATGAACCCCATAGGAATCACTTTCATCTAGTGCCTCTATCAATGAGAAAAAGGCAATAATAAAACCATTTCTTACTCAAAATTACTTTGAGGTTTCATGTATTATTTTATTTTGTGAGGAACATTTGATTTCATCACCATTTTATCACTTCTGCTCACACTGAGTTTTTGAATTCCTATTAAGTTTTCCAACTTTTAGGTAATTGGGTAAAAATTATTCTTTTTTCAAAAGGGGACATGACTAGCAGTTGGCTATTATCTTTACCTGAATTTACTTGTATTGAAAAATAAAAGATAATTGGTTTTCCATATTAGCTTTTAGCAGAGAGAAGGCTGAAGATCAAAGCATGCAAAAACTTCACAAACTTTAAAAATCAAATAGGGTTTCAACATCAGAACCTGCAAATTTATTTTCTTTAAAAAAAAAAAAGGTGGGATGTCCCAAAGCCATAAGTAGGAGTTTTCAAATTTTAACCATAAACCCCGCTGCTAAAAGGGGAAAACAATTCCAAACTCTTCCTATTATTGAATTTTCAATAACAATACTAGAAGATTCACACAGAGTATTTTCAGGATTTACTCAAATTTACTGTAGCAAAACAAGGCCCTATCATTTGATGCACAGAATTTTTCAAGCAGAAAATTTCAAACCATATACTCTTCAATATCTGCAAGTGTTCACAAAACTCTCTTGTAGACTAAGCCTGCACTGAGGCCCATATGGGTCTGAATTTCTGCCTCCAAAGCACGATTTCAAACCTAGTAAGAATTCAGTTTGCATCCGAGCTGGGCACTCGACACAGAACAGAGACACTGGTGTTATAATGTAGTTTTATGAAAGCACCTAATCACAAACAGTTCAAGAAGCAAAGAGAGTGCTAGGAATAATTCAAAACGGAATATGGAAGGGAAAGCACTATTATGGCAGTGCATAAATTTGCTATTTCTGTTATATTATTTTTGCGATGTGAGAACAACAACTGCGGAAAGTTCAGGGAAGAGTACCAGGACTATGACCAAAGTTAAATAATATCGATAGAAGGAATAATTAAATACACCTGTACTCTTCAGCCTGGGAAAGAGATCAGTGAGAAGGAATAGAACAAAAATCCATAAAAATTATGAGTAGAATGAAAAAGCATAAGGTGTTATTGTTTCCTTGCTTTTCCAATAGAAGGTCTTGGGGTCAGGAGTGGAAGTAAATTGGAAAAATTAAAGGAGATAATGCTTCACAGAGTTCCTCAGGATGCTGTATATACTCAGACTTTATGTAGGCTCAAAAAGATTAAGAAAGCTGTGAAGGACTATTTAAAAGCAATGCTTGTAACTCAGAAAACTCCTAGTCATAGTCTCTGCCTGTGGAGATACACTAAGATTATCTGCTCTATTGCTTGTGCTCTGAGATGACATTATGGTTTTGGTCTTTGCTCTTGTTCAGCAGGGTTACTTAAACATATTACTTACACTGCGTATATAAAAATGTACAGGAGAAGACAGACTGTAAGGATAAAAATGTATTCTGTCACTTTTTCAAGTGTCTCTTGGAATGTTACCCCATTTAATAGATTTTTATCTAGAAAACTAAAAAAGAAAAAAGAAAAAACTCGAACCCAACAGAAACACATTTTTATATTGTAACTTACTTTATCCCTTTCAGTATAGAGAACAATTAATCATTTGTGTTAAATAGCATATTTTGAGGTGCACTTATTTGACGAAGATATTTTAGACTCTGAAGCAGTCAAATTGTTTCTCTCTGAAAAAAAGGAAACAGTAAGAGACAGTAATAGAAAAACAGTACACAGATTTTAACAACTTATCTGTCAAGTTGTCTATCCCTAAACTGCTCAAAGATCCTTACTGGGTTTTGGACTCACGTTTGACGCTTTTGTCTTAAAACACCAGTCTCTCTCTCTCCCTCTTTCTCTCGCTCTCTCTCTCTCTCTCACACACACGCACACACACACACACTTTGCTCTCCCAAGATCAATGTAAGACCTACAGCATTTACCAGTGTAACCACACATAACTCTCCTCAGTTCTAGTTTCACTTAAAATGAACTCATTCTATGTGTATTCTTTGGATTTTCCCTTTGATTTTGGGCCAGATGGTGCCAGTGGGAGCTCGTAATGTGAATCTGTTCTCACAAATAAGGAACTTCTGAAGACATTGCCCTTCAATGAGCTGCTGTAATATCAAAGACCACTGAAGCTTTCTTTGGCAGAGGAAAGGCTTGGTTTGCTGGTATTGAATGGGGTGAAAACACAGATTTCTTTTTTACAGGTCTGATCATAAAGATGGTACTGATTATCACCAGTTTCTGCATAGAACAACACAGCAGTACACGGCTAATTTTGTATGACACAGACCACCATGAGTATTGACACCATTTCACTTCTCTTAATTTAAGTTGTGCTTATTTTTTACTCTTTGGAAGCTCAATGTATAAAATACATAGTAAAAAGCATGTAAATTCAGCAGATAAGTTATATTCAACTTTTTCATCTGCTTTCAAGTTATATTTGACTTTTTCATCTGCTTTCTTATAGTCTAGCTTCTATTCTGACTTGCTTTGTAACGCTGGCAAGAAGCTGGTATTTCAAAATGGAGAAATGTACTATCGTTTTCAATACATGTAATAGTTACTGCTTCAGACAAACATAATTAAAGCTATGCTTTAGCACCCTTGCAAAGTGAACAAAAGGAGCTTCCAACACTCAGTAGTACATAGAGAGGAAACTAAAACCATGGCAATTACCCCAAAAGAAGATTTCTCAGTGATCAAACACAACAAACCTTGTAAATTTCATTTTATCTTGAGTCAAGGATACTCTGCCTAGTAGAACTGAAAGGATATTTTAGCTCTGTGAGACAGCTGATATTCAGATGTTTTATTTTCTCTAGCAAAGGAAATCTAAGTTTAAAAACATTCCAGAGAACAAACGTTTTCAGGAAAGGTCAGTTAAGCAATGAAACTATTTTTTATTCTGAAATGGTTCAGATGTATTTTGTGTCCACCTAAGCCAGTATCACGGCTTATGGGAAAAGCAACACAGCTCTCCCATACTTTAAAAATTTGACTTCTCGACTGACAGGGGCATGTACTTTAGCTGGGAGCATTCCTCTGTGGATAAACTTGCCGGGATATATCATAAGAAATACAGTCTAGCCAGGTTGAAGAAGAGTGACATACACATACTGTACTACTTCAGTGAGGCTCTAAGACTGCTTACTAGAAAGCAAAATGAACTCAAATCATTCAGACTGAAATCTGTTGAGGTGGATAGCCATAATCAGGAAAAACAAGTTTTACAACAGGATACTATTTGACCAATATACTTTTCCACTGACTCTTTGATGGGAAAAAGTTGTGTTTTGTTTCAAAAATGTCTTTACTCAAGGTTGTATTTTAAATATTGATGAGCCACTCGCAGAGTAATTTCCAAATCTTTTCTTATGTTCAGCAACTTGCAAATTACATGCAGTCCTTTTGATCTCACTTGTTTTTTAGTATAAAATTACACTTCTCACATGCATGAGCATTGACAAATTGGATCCCAAATTTTTCTGCAATATTGAACAAAATACTTAGATATATTGAGACATCCTTTGCAAGGATATAAACAATAGTTAAATATTTTACTTTGTTTTGAATGATCTCAGCTGCATCTGTTGGCAAAATGCATTTTCTTTGGAGAACAGCCATTTTTTTCCCTGTATGTGTTTCCTTTGACTGTCTACTCTTTCAGCTGGTGTTTATAGAAAATAATCTGTAGTTACTTCCAAAATTGTCTCTTTCCTAAGTTTCAGGTTCTTCAGAAGTCCCACACTTCTTTGATTTTCAATATTTCATAAGTGCAGGCTTTTCAGGAAACTGAATAACAAATAAAAAAAAGGGAGAGCTATATTCATCTATTCCTTTTGGTGTTCCATATGCATGTGTTAACAGTAACTTTTATTAAAAGTTTTATTGATTCCTGTATTTAAAATCACTTATCTTTCCCAAGAGTTCTTTCAAATGTCATGCTTTTGACAGAATTAAAGAATAAGCAAGGTTTAGAAATTCCAGGAAAATATCTGTTTTCAAATAAAATGTGCTCTTATCTACACAATGAGCCAAATCCTTTTGAAATTTAAAAGTGATGCTGGAACCTGTATTTGTGGTATACTTTCATGTATGTATAACTCACAGTTCTACTTAATCTTATAAAAAAATCTGACTGCATTTTCATTCATGTTCCTAGAGAGGTAAGGTAATATTATACTATTAATCATCCTTATTGAGCACACACTGTCAAGTTTTTGAAAAGGGAGGAGATAGTTTAATTGTCTAACTAACAACCTTTCCACAGGGTGTTCATATTCTTATAAGGGCTCAAATTTACTAAGTCCCAGGCTCTGTTGCTGGGCAATAACACAGAGTAGATTCCAAAACCTCCCTGTATCAAGGCTGACATTCTTGTGTACTAAAGTCTGTTGCTGCAGGAAATGGTCCTCTTTCAACCAAAGCTGCAAAGGAATCTGGACATGAACACTATCTATACACTGACAGTATTTTGATACTAGGCACCGTGTCACAAAATACTTTAATGTGGAATGCAAAAAATTTATTTCCTCTCTCTCAAATTCACACAGATATCCACAGGCTTTCTCATATAGTATTCTGAAAAAATCTTTCTTCAGTTAAGCATATCTTTTGCATTCTACTTGAGAAACAGCAGTAGTATAAACATTAGAACGGTTTTCCTAGTTAATATGCATCAGTTTATTTCACACTGGCCAGATTTCTTTTCCACACCTATGTTTCTTCTCAGTTAAAAATAGTTGAGAAATGGTTGTGGTGTCTATAGCATGTTTCTACTTCACAACAGAATAAAGTGCTATCTGCACTGGAAAAACTCTTCTATTATGTTAGCTTATTAAGGCAATGGTCATTTTCACCATGCCTAAATAGCCAGCATGTTGTTTTCTAACTCCTCCTGTTTTATGTGCACGCGCACACCCACAAAGAATCATTACCTTTTGTGCATGTCCACTGTACCAAGTTGTTAGAAAGAAGAGACAGACTGAACCAAGTTCTTGGATTTTTAACCATTCTTTTATTCCTAGTTGCTCTTCCTCTTATTCTAACTCCAAGTTGCTGGGGTTTTTTTGGTTTGTTGTTTTTTAAAGGGTTGGGTTTTTTCCTGCTTCAGCATGGGGTCCCAGCTATATGAACTCTTCCAGTGTGAGACTTTCCTAAGTTTTCCATGAACTGATCCAGTGTGGGTCCATTCCAAGGTACAGTCCTTCAGGAACACCATGGCTACCCTGTGGGGTCGCAGGTCCTGCTAGGAGTCTGCTACATGGTGGGCTTCCCAGGGGGTCACAGCTTCCTTCAGACATCCACTCGCTCCAGCAGGGCTCCTCCTTGGGCTGAAGGAAGATCTCTGCTCCCCTTTGGACCTCCAGGACACAGCTGTGTCACCACGGGCTTCAGGGAATCTTAGCTCTGGCACCCAAGCACCTCCTGCCCTCCTTCCTCACTGACCTTGGTGTCTGCAGGGCTGTTCCTCTCACACCCTCTCTCTCTCTCCTCTCACTGCAGTTGCTGTTGGGCAAGTTTTTTTCTCCTTCCTAAATCTGTCCCCCCAGGGGTTTTGCCACCACTGCTGGCTGCCTTGGCCAGCGGTGGGTCCAGCTGGTGTTGGCTCTGTCAGACACAGGGGAAGCTTTGAGAAGGCTCTCTCAGGATCCACCTCTGCAGCCCCTCCTCACCTTCAACCCCCTTACCAATACCAAATTTTTTCCAAGCCAGATACAAAGAGAATATTATTTTAAATCTGGCTCAGAATGTCATTAAAAAATAATTACTAAAGATTGGTGTTTTAAAACAATACACTCTTAATAATTTGTATCCTTGATACTGGCCAAGTAGGTCCCTAGAATTCTAATTTTCATTTTTAAAAAGTCTTGCAGAACACTTAGAAGTTTAAGAGACTGGAGGAAGGCTAATATATCAATATCGAAAGAAAAGTAAATGGGATGACCTGGATAATTACTGCTTTGTCAGTATGACATTGATCCAGGCAAAATAATGGAATTACTCGTGTGGGACACAATTAATAAAGAATTGCATGCATAATTAATACCAATGAACAATTAATATGGAATTTGTGCCTTTCGAACAATTTTGATACTTCTTTTATTGGTTTTTATGTATTTGGTTTTTTAAAACCATCAGTATTGTTAGAATTTTCTGCAAAATAATTTTCTTCTGGACCTAACATTATATTAGAGTTCCATCAGCAAAGTAAAATACAATACTATGATTATTTCAGCTTTCAGGAAAAAAAAAGTGTATTGGAGAATAAGTAAAGAGTAACTTATGTATAATCATCTGGATAGTTTTTTAAATTAGAAATAGACTTTGTTTCTGTGTGAGGAAGTGTAAAGCCATCTGAGGGAAAATTATATGGAGAGGTTCAAGGATAATGACATGTAGATATTTCTGTAGATATATGTAGATACTGCTTAAAAGATTTTAGTTTGGGACTCTGTAAACTCTTTGGACTGTGGTAAACAAACTACTTTCCTTGAGCTCATAATGGGTGGCATTGGAGGACTGATAATTTGAGACTGCAGAAACAGTGTAATAATTGAGTAATCATTGCATTTGCAATATTGCATACATAAACTATATATTTCTAGAATATTAGAGAACTCCTCGATGTTCCAATTGAAAAAAAGAATGGGGAAAAAAATTAAATTGTTTCTGAAGGATGAAAATAAATAGTGGGTTGGACAGCATAGCTTATAATAGAGGAGTCCTTGAGCTGAAACTGAAAACTTAGAGGAAATGGCTTGTTCATAATCTAGAATATCAATATGGGGAAGAGGAGCTTCAGAATAGAGTCTTTTCAATAAAGCAGATGAGAAAATAGCATTCACCAGCTAAAAGCTAAAGCTAGGAAACATCAGCTCCAAATGAAAAGTACACTTTCAACAGTGGCTCTAAATGGCACTTTCTCATAGCAGTAGCAAATTTTCTATCAGTGGAAAACAGAAATGGAGACTGGCAGCTTTACTAAAAGCTTCTTCTGGTTCAAAGAGGCATTAATTCAGCTGAGTCCTGTCATGTAGGAGAGAAGGCCAAAATAGATGGGCATAGTGATCTCATTTAACTTTATTATCCACATATCTGTTAAATGCATGCAACTTTAATGCTGCTGCATAGTATGAGAATGCCATCGCTTCACACACATTTCTCTTGCTCTGACTATAAGGAAAGAAATCCCAAACACGGCATCTACTCTGTTCATGGGTATCTGAAGGCTGGAAGTTTCATGCGTCCTCCTCACAAATAGTATTTTTCTCCCTTAGTACTTTCCCTTTCCTTGCCAAGGACACTCAATTTGCCTTAAATTAGACTGATATTCCATACAGTACATTGAGAATGAAAAAAATTTTAGAATTTATGTTTTCCTCTATGCTAACATATTATCCTTTGTAAATCAACTTTCTTAATGCTCCTGTCCTGATCATCCACTCACTGACCTGTTCCTTAAATTGACTGCTTAGTAGAAAACTAAGATTTTAGCCAAATTGTTTCTGTTGCAGAGTAAACTCTTGAGGAGACACTATGAGACATTAAATTACATCTAGGTGCTTATTTTATATCTTACTGCTCAGAGTTAATGCTGAGTTGTGTTATTCAGTGTAATAGTCTTATCCTCAAGGAGTTAATAATCATTATCACTTCCTTTCAGCAATACCTCTAAGACATTTTCAATTTGATTAAAGGGGTTAAAATTCACTGTATTTAGTAAACAAGGGCTCTTGAGGTAGCTTGTCCTCAGTCTCTGAGTCAGAGAGAAAGGTCTACTACTGAACAAGGCAATCAGAGCACCTCTGCAAAGACCTGAGAGCTCAGGGCAGCTTGGTTAGGGCCACAGTGAGCCAGGCAGTACAGTGTGGGCAGGGCTGTACTGTGGTAGTTTTCTTGTACAGCTCTGGAAGAGGCAGATATAAGCAAACTCTGCTCTCAGAGACTGTCTGTAATAGAAAGTCCATGGTGCTTTTTGGGGTTAATTTCACGAATCTTCCTATCTCCCTGCTATGGTTACTGCCTAGAGTACCAGAAAGAGCTCTGTGGGGATTTGTGGGAGAGCTTGGCCTTTGCAGTTGTGACCCAACACAGAATATCCTTGTAATCATCCTGAAAAATCTGAGGACACACGTTGCTCAGCCACCTTGAATTTGCGAGCAAATTTTTTTATATCTGGTGGAATGACCACTCCCTTCTGCTACTGTCTGGCCTGCCCTTCTGTAGCAGGACATGCTGTTTCTGACCTGCTGTACGGTGTAATCAACCCACACACACACATCTGGCAACCCATGGCTGTGGACAGATGTGTGCTGTGCTGGCACCTGGCCTTCACTACGCTTGGTGATAGTCCTTGGCAATCACATCCTGTTCAAAGGAGCTTGAGTAGCTGAGTTCACAAGCTCATGCAAAGCTGTTCCATCCAGTTGGCCAAAGTGACCTTTAACTAAGCCCAGGACAGCCATTTTAATATGAGGGATATTAGAGTATTTCTCCCCCTGTGTAAAGTGGTCCATGAGGCTTCTGAGATTTCTTTGGAAAGAGATTCAACTTGTGCAGCTTCTGGTCATATCCTCAGGAGCAAGAGGAAAGGAAAACATATCTTGTCTCCCATGGAGTGGGAGGCAGAAGTCAGTTGCACTTTCTAACCCCATCTTTATGAAGTTCACCCTGACTGCAAATACCAGTCAGGGAGACTCTATATCTGGCCTGACTGGAGACAATGGTGAGGTCCCTGACTGTGGGTTGCTACGACTTGCTGTGAACATGTCAGCTGAAAGATCTATTCCCCATTCCTGGTTCCCAATTATTTACATTGTTGCACACCCAACCTGCTATCAACACCCATTCAAAAGCTGTTTGGGCCCAGAGTAAGGGAAACAGCATCATTTCCAAGGGGAGCTCTTGCAGCTTCAATAGGCACTCTGTGACAACGTCCTCTGGTGGTCTGGGGCACTGCTCCCAGAGGTACAGATTTGCTGGAAGCAACCAAAGCAATCCCAACAGGCTGGTGACTCATGCAAGCTGTGATGACAGCTTTGAGGAATTATGCCCTGATGAATTACCCACAGGCTTATAAAGCTCTTGAAAAATTAAGCAGTATTAACCTATATTCCCTCCAGGCTCATCAGTTCTCATAAGTGGTGTTGTGGCATGGGGTCCTCCACACAAGAAGGCAGGATTGTTCCTCGAGAATGAATGAGCTGGTGAAGCTGCATTTAGAAAGGATGAGACCAGAAACCCCTTCAAATACCATTTTTTTCACCTGCCCAGAAAATCTATTGTCCAAGGGCTCACACAGACTTATACAGGACGACTGACATGGCCCTGGGTCAACTTCAGATAGACCACTTCAGAACATTTCTAATATATCATTGCTAAAAATTAATTGTAGATTTACCAAAATGCTATTTTACTCCCTCTCTCCCTCCCTTCCTTCCATCCTTCCGTCCTTCCATCCTTCCTCCCTTCCTTTTCCTGTTATGTCCAAAAATTGTTATTGAGCGAGTTCATTCTAACACTAAAATTCTGACACAAGTCAGCTCCTTCTGACTTGGAAAATTACTGGGTAGGTCATGTATATAGGTCATGTGAAAGATGGCAAAGTGCATAAGAATCTCCTGGCCCCCAGGAGGGTGGGGGAGAGATGTGTGAGAGGAAAGGCTGTAAAAGTATAGTGTCAAAAGACCAAGTGAAACAATTTTCTGCATTGTGTCTATGTATGTTTTCATCAGCAGAAAACTCATTCTGGAATAAAAGTTATCCTCTTCTTAAATTAATAAAAAGTTTTTATGATTGCTTCTAGTAAATTTAAAGTGAAATTACTTACTTAACTGACATAAAAATAGTCACGAGATTTAATTAGAATAACAGAAGTCTTATGGCTCTCCGTTCATGTGATTTCCTTATGCCAAGGCTTGCAACTGTAATATTACAATGTATAGTGGTATCTATTCTTTAGTAGAGCAAATACTGGCTTCCTGAACTTCCTTTAAATTTATCATGTTGAACAGATTAACTTACTGCTTCATCATCTAGCTTTTAAGTCAAAAAAAATAGATATTATTTCCAGTCCTACAAATATATTTGGAGTGAATCAACTGATGAGTTGCTACTGCATTTTATTGTGGGCTTGGACAAGTACTTTAGAATACTTTCTATGATGCTAGTTAAATATATTTTGTTTTAAAATAATCATATATTCATTTTCTTGGACTTGCTTAAACAATGTTTAATAGTGATGTGTTTTTGAACAAGAGATTTTTGATAATATATTTACTAGCTCTATTTCTTTAAAAATCATGAGTTACAAAGCAGTCTGTGAATGTGAACCTTGTTCTAAATGAATTTTCTTTAAATATGAACAAAAAGACTGATTGTGATTTCTTCTAACAGAAGCGAGTGCTGCTATTTTTAATTACTCAACCACAACATCTAGTCTAAATAGATATAATGTTTTTCAAAACACTTTAGCATGCATAGGATAATAGTTAAATATTACATGTTAATGACCCTGCAGAAATCTTATAATATTTCATTAGGAGAAGCTAATATTGAAAAGAAAACAAAAAATAAAATGTTAGCAGTCACTTCTGCTCTGCCTTAGGGACTTATGATCCCATAATGTGATATCATCTCACCATGTGCCTTCAGAACTATTTCATAAATACAGATGAAAAATTCAGAAACTAGAACTAGCACTACTTTTAAGTATTAGCTGAACATACAAGAGAACTCTTTTATGATATTTACCTATCCAAGATGATAACTAAATACAATTAAAACCAGCAGCATGAAGTCACAGATGTTTCTCTGCTAACTCTGGTACTGATCTTTTCACATAGCAGGGCTGAAGTCCAAATTCCTCAGCTTTCAGAAAGCCAGAAATGCATAAAATACTATCCAGAGTACTGTATCCAGTGTACTGCATATGTGATGATTTCAAGAATACAAACCCCAGTCAAACACTAAAATGGATGACAAAGCAAGCTGAGCTTCTCTTCCAATGTAGTACAAGAGTATCAGAAAAAAAATTACTGGTTGTCCTAAGAAACAGGTATTATCTCTTTCATGATGTTTACACGTGAGCATGAACGTTTGAAATCATAATTGGTTTATAGTTTGGATGCAGATATGCTTTGTATATCCTTCAGAGTGGAATATCTTTTTGGGTAGGAAATTGATATGTATACCAAATTAATTGGGTGGCTTCATGAACCATGGCATGTAATCCCATGAAGGCTTTTGTACAGGCTAAATGGTACAGTTTCTGACGCAAATACCGATTTTTATTTTGATACTACTTAATGGTCTTTGGAAAGATAAGTGGTGTGTAAGGCTGTGTTATTTTAAAACCTATAATGGATTTTGTATTGTGCAGTCAAATTCTCATATTATCTGAAACTCATTTCTGAATCTTCAGATAGATTAGAGCTCTAATTGGACAACCCCAAACTTAATTTTCTATCGAGGTCAAACATATAATTTTAAAAACCCAATAAATATTTCCTCTGTTTCAAGCTTATGGAGTAATGACTATTATATCATTGCATATTGCACATCTGCAGTACAAAATGGGGAATTAAATGTAAACATCACTGATGGTAGGTAGAAGCATGGAATAGCAGATATTCATTGGGTAACCAAAATTAGTAGAAATTAAAGACTTCATATTGAATATTATGGAGGAACTGTAGTCAGTTTTTCCAAGGGAAAAGAGAAGAGGTGTTATTCAGAATATATTTACATAATTCAAAAATAAATTTCTAGAATCCATTCAAAGTCTGGAAGTGAAATGTAGCCCCATTATATCAGTGTAGACCCTTTACATCAACCTATTCAAGCAGTACCAAATGCAATTTATCACAAATGTTTGTTTAAAAAACCAAGCTTTCTCGAGCTCGCTACACCCAGATTGACCAAGTAGTATATATGGATGAGGTATGGGAAAGAACAACTGCTTTTAGAACAGCTTTTATGCTATCAGGGTTTGTACTTCCATCTGTTGGGAATGGATTCAAAATCATTTGGCACTGTAAACACGTAGTTGGTTAATAGTTCATGTTGGAATCTGAGTTTAAAAGAAGTACTAAAATTGTTAATTATGGGATGACAAAATTAAGGCTTGCAAGTAGAAGCAGAAAGTTGATACTGTTTTCTGGTCTTACCAACAAACACAGAAGCAGACATTTCCTTTTAACAGTTTCAGTATAGAAATTGTATAGAGCACTTGGTCCTGTTTTACCAGGCATTCCTGTGCTCCTCCTTCTCATGGCAATATGATCTGGCTTTTGTGAACACACTCTGTGAATAAAATATCAAGTTTGGGTAGCCAGGAAATGCTATCAGTCAGCTCTACCGGTTGTCTGGTAGAATCGTCTTAGGGAATCTGGGACTAGAAAGGACTCTGCCAAGGTTTATTTAATAAAGCCCTTGCATCATTAGTTGCTTACTCTGTACAATGACAAATCATTGAGAGAGCCAATCAACAAGCTCATTCTTGAGGATCCCTTGAGAACTCTTTGATTAACAAGGTTCTGCTTCATGGTAGAGGTGTCTTCTGTATGTCCTAGAGGAGCTGCCTATACTTCTTTAACTGGAGAGCTACTTCTGCAAATTTAAATAACAAATTTTGGGGGTTGCAGCCTCAGACACACAACTGATGTGCAAGTATTTCAGAAGTCAGTAGTACAAGTAATCCTATCCTTTCAGACTTAAAAAATAAAACCAGTATCTCAGTTTTATTTTGTTCTTCTAGTAACTTCCCTCAAAGGTTTCTAAACTATTACAAAAATCGGGCCAAACAAGGCTTCAATTGCTGTTTAATCCTTGAGAACATGCTTGAGAGCTCCCAGAGATTTTCTGAGGGCTTAGCTCCTGTTTATGAGTTTAGAAGCTGTGGTGCTTGGACAGGGAACCTTTTTCTTTGGTGTGAATTACAGCATACAGTGTATACTGCATGTATACAAGGCATAGCTGCAGCATAGCTGTGAGGAGATGAATGAGCTGCAGGCCTCCAGATAAGGACAAATAGCATGCCACAGAGTGAGGGCACACTGTGCTAAAAGCACATGTGCTTATGCTAACCTACACTTGATGAATTCAGATTACGTTCTGCAGACCTGAGTGGTGTCATGTTCAGTATCACATCTATCTTCTTGGCTCTTGACAGCCGTGGTGCAGTTCAGGGCTGTGGCAAGCAGAATCGGGACAGCAAGCACGTCCCACATTTGCTCAAGAGTGCTTTTTGAGTGTTCTAGGAGACATCCAACTTGTACAGCGATACACAGAAATAACAGGACAAGGGTCTGATGAAAGCAGTGTGGAACACAGAAGTATTCCACTGCACTCCTGAAAAAGTGAACTGAGGAGGCTGTAAAGTGAACTGAGGTCTTGCAGTTATGCAGGGTAGAGCTCAGTTTCTGTAATGTCAGAAATTCTGCTTCCAAAACAAGGTTATGGCAGTCAGTAGTAAAAAAGGATGACATTCCTTATTAGTACTTAATATACAGACATCAGTCATAAAATGCTGAAAAGAAAGAGTATATTAATTAATTTTTCTCATTGAAAGTGAATTCAGAATTTCAATGTATTATCCAGATGTAAATCTGCAACACTTGATAAAATACTCTTTATAATGTATGTAATTACTATTAATTTTATATTAGTTCTTTAGAGAATTTTTTTCTTTGATGATAAAATTGCCTATTTGGGATTACTAATCTTACCAGCACAAAACGACTGGGGGAAAGATCATGAATTAAATTTGATGCTTGCGCATGCAATTTTGTACACTTGGAACGGGGATGCAATTACTTTAATTTAGACAAACTATGAATTGAATTTTATCTAACTGTCCTCTTTCACCAGATGCTACAGAAAACTAGGATTGATTTGTCTTGCAGATGGATGGAAGTTGTCACAGCAGCTATGACACCTTGGGAAAACCTACATGGCATATGTAATTAAGTCTGACTCAGATATAAGGCAAGAAAGCATTATGGTAACGTGAAATGCTACCTTCCTAGAAAATCCTTCCTTTGATGATGCATTTGGAAGGACCAAGTGTGGCATGTTTTAGCTCATAAATAGATCGTTGTGGCTTTTAAAATTTTAAGGTCCACAGTTTTGTGAGTAGTTCTGATTTCATTCAAGTCTTAAGTCAGGCAGATGCCTATATGGTAGAAAAATATTGAGAAGATGAAAATAGAGAAAATGCTTCAAGAAATTTTCCATTTCGTGAGGTTGAACGCAGATATTTTTGACAGCATTGTGTAAAACTTTGGCTACACTGATGTGAAATCCACCATAACCAATTTATTAAATACTTTCTGATTTTCAACTTTACTAGTTTTGTCCACATAAGCATTTATTTGTTTTGTGGAAAGTAAATTCAAGGATTTTTCAAAACTAAAATGTTTTGCTATCACAAGAACTTTTTTAGGCATTTAAAAAAAATTTTAATATTAAAAATTTTATTTCCTCTGACAGACTACCTTTTTGGATTAAAACTTATAATGCTAGTCAGAGCAACAGTAAACTTTAGACTCTTAAAGCCTTTTATGAATTTCAAGTTGCAGACTGTTTAAAGTTTCAGATTAAAGGAAATATTGTTTGAACATTTTCCCCCTTTGCTCTCAAAAACATTATTTTGCTTTCCAAAGAAACAGATTTTTTGTCATTATGATACAACTTGTCTTCTCGATTAAATGCGAAATTGTCATTTACTCTCTGTTTCTTCCTCTTTTTAATTCTTTGATTATAGTCTCCTCTTTCTTTTAGACTTTGGCTGTATTATCACATTGGGCCTGCATTTTAGTCATAATCTGGTCCCTACCAAAGTGGAAATTTTATTCCAGTGCTTCAGGATTTGTGTTGTTGCTGCGAAGTGAGATTGCTCAAAGCGCCTGTTTTTCCCAGCCCAGTGCAGAACAGCCCAAGACCTCTTCATTCTTGTGTTCAAGGACTTGTTTATTGTTCATTATCGAGTACATTGTGGCTCTGGCTTGCAGAGTTCCGACTTGCAAGCCGAAACGAAGCAGACTGACACCCTCTGGGTGGTGTTTATCTTTTATACTAAAATCTATGTATTCTTTATGTACAATAATTTTCCAATACCTATCAGCTTTATTTGACAGTGTACATTTACTCTAAACCAATAAAAATGTTCCACCACAACAGCAGAAGAGGGAGGCTGAAAGACAAAGAAGATGCCCAGGGACACACCCAGAATCCTCCATCTTTGCCCCTTAAACCCCCATTATAAAACCCCTATAAATCTACATTTTCACCCTGTGACAAGTTAACTATCACTCTTCTCAAACTCTAGTGTTTTGTAATTCTTCATACAAAGTTGGTAATTTTTCCATGGGCTCAAGTCAAATGCACAGGTGTTTTTGGCTCCGTGCCAGGGTCTCTGAGACCCCTGCCAGGGTCTCTGATCACCCAGGGCAGTCAGAGGAATGTTCTGGGTTCCTACACCAGTGGACTTCGTGCACTGTGGGAATTAACTGATCAAGACACAGCAGTCCTGCTTCAAACTCCCTGACAAACAGCCAGGAATCAAGGTAGTTAGTTTTGTGGAAAACACTCGGGTTACTCATAGGCATGACTACACATATAATTACAGGACATGAACGTTAGAAAATTTATCAGTCTGAAAACTAAGTAGATCTTACTTGTCTAGAAATGTTGGTCACTAAACTTGCCCTTTTTCTATGTCTGATTCCTTCAGAAGCTTTAAAAATCTTAGTCAGAACAAGCACCTTATTTTTCTATTGATATTTTTAACCTCATCAGCTTGTTTATATCATGTATCCTCCAAATTCTCATCTATTTTATCTATTTAGGTGTGAGTGGTGTTTGTTTCTCAATTATATTCTGTCTTATAACACAGTCTTTTCTATTCCATGACTGTTGTAGACATTGAGACTTCATTCAGAATGTCACTTTAGTTAGGTGTAAGCTATTGTGTTTTATGATAAGGTTGAATCCTAATTAAACACAAATGAGAAAATTCTTCCATCATTTTGGTATTAGTGACAGACTTTGTATTTATAAAGTAGAATCCCAGGTTTCAGGTACTTCAGCATGTTTGAAAGCTACCTTTGCACATCCTGTTTAAAATTGTTATAAAATTTTGCTTATAACAAAAGAAAACTTAGAAGAAAATATTGAAAATACTCAGAATGGTTTGACTCATCCAAGTGCTTTAGGCATTGTCTAAAGTCATCAAATGGTACATGACAGTCAGCCATTTCAAAATATCTGACCCTCTGAAAGATGAAAAATTATTCACCTATAGAGAAATCTCCATGAGTTTGTGACATTACTTCATTTCTTCCTATGTGAGACTTTCAAAAGTTTAGCTCAGTAGTTATCCAAACCACTTACTAACTCATAGCAATGATATGTGGTACATCAATACTTTTTGTTTTCTTAGAGCATGTGTGCTGCAAATTTTAGTTCATAAAAATATGGGAAAGAGCATAAGAAGGGGGGGTTTTATTATTTTTCTCCACTTTATGGAAATAACATTATTTAACAATTTGGGCATTATGTGGACGGTTGCTCTTCCAGTGAAATATGGACACATACCTTAGGTATATTTCTATAAGTGATGCAGAAATATTTTCTGAGGTTAAAATATGCCAAAGAAAAAATATGCTACCTGTTGTCACTTATCTACCTTAATAAACAGATCTCTGTGAGCTGTTACAGTAGGTTAATGTCATCTGATTACCCTCCAGGTTAGATATAGAAATTCATTTTGACAAAGTAGTCCAAGACAGCTTCAATTTTTTATGCCTGATTTCCATGTTAAAATTCTCTGGATTCTTGAGGCATACAATATTGCCTCAATATAATAAACACTGAAATCAGTTTCTCAGCATATACACATGCAGGATTTCAGCTGGAATCAATGGGGCTTCATTGTCTTCAGTACAAAGTCATTTTGCTGAAAGCCAAGATTTTTCTATTAATGAAGTTTTGGGTTGTGTTATTATTCTGTCTGATTATCCTACCCAGTCTCAGTGGTGTCTGGACCTAGTGGCAGAAGAGATTGCAATTCAGTAACCTCTTGCTATTTGGAAGTGTAATTTTAGAGAGAGAAAATAAGGAAACAGTGAGTACAGTTACATTTGAAACTGATAAGCATTTTCCTAAATGGCTAAAGATATTTCCACACAGAAATGCTCAGTCGTTGTGAGTGTCCACATTTGTTTGGGTGTAAGAGATGTGTAATATCTACTTACAGATACCAGTACCCACCATAAAGTACAACTGCAAATAAACAGCCTCTGTAAACACTACCAGAGGATTCAGATAATTTTAAAGATTTCCTTTGAAAGAAAAACTACCTGAAATTTAAAAAAAAAACATTAAAAATGCCTATAGTTGTCTTTGCTAATAACATGATAGTAACAGAAAATACATATTCTTTATGTAAGTATAGCTAGTATTCTAGCACATTGTATTTGTTACAATCCTGTTGTTTTATCCCTATTTCTAGCTATGCTGTTTTTCCATGGAGGTAGAGGAGGGAATCAAAACTTTCAAGGTTTTCTCTGGCTCTGGACTCATAAAATCTCTTTAGCTCTTTCTTTTAGACTCCAGAAAAGAGCAAGAAGCTTCTTCCAGCTTTGCATTCAGGTTTAGAGATCTGCAAATAAAGTCACTTGGCTAATGGTAAGGATCAATGACCAATAAAGCCATTCCTGCAACAATCACTATGGCATAAAATTCCCTAGTAATTTTCAGACACATGTATGTATTTCAGTATAATGTATGCAAATGCATATTTATATATAGAAACATTTTGACAGATGATAGATAAATAGATAGATAGATAGATAGATAGATAGATAGATAGATAGATAGATAGATAGATAGATAGATAGAAATATTTATCTATCTGTGTAAACTTCAAATGGCTGGAGTAGCAAACTGAATTGCAAGGTTTTCCCCTTGTTCCAAATAACACATTTACCCCTGCAATTCTCTGACAAAATACTATAAGGTGGGACCCAACTATTTTAACACAGGCGTCTATAGACATTTCAGAAGCTCTAAATTATGTCTGTGCTCCAACAGCCTCCCCAAAGCAATGCAGCTCTCCTAGAAGCCCTGCATCGTATGTGCCAGCCTTGCAGATGTGTCTGAGTACAACACTGCAGTACCTGTTCCCAGCAACTGTGTTTAACTGGAGTCTGATCTTTTCCACGGACCTGGATGTTCGTGGTGTATACACATTAAAAAGGACTTTGCCATTAAAATGAAAAGTAGTTAATTTGTTTGTTTGAGATATATACTTATGCTGATTTTTAAAAATTTATCTTAACTTCTTATCTCTTCTTTATCTTAACTCTGTGAGAAAGCTGTTTGTAAGGAAATAGTGACAGATCAGAGAAACACTGCATTTAGCCCTTTGTTGACATGCTTTACTTGCCTGTCAATCTGTGATATGAGTTTAAAGTGCATCCAACCATGCCACTGCATTTGTGTTCCCTCAAGAAGCTCCCAGGACTCCATCTTAGCATCTTAACTTTCATTGCTTCCATGAAAAGGCAGGAAAACTGGTTAAGTAGCTTAGATGCTTGTGCAGGATCATGCTGTGACCAATGCACGTCTGTACGGAGCACAACAATCTTCTCCCTTCTCATCCTGTGCCAGGCCATGTAGAGGAGAAACAGCTGAATACTGCTCCTGATTTGACATGGTGGGGAAGATGGGGGACCTGTGTGAGCACATATGATCTCTGGCTTCCTTCCTCAGCCCTGATGGTGCCTGCCAGGGCAGCAGCGTGCTGTGTGTTACTCACATGGAGCAAGGAAGGAAGCAGAAGGCTTGGAGTGACTGAATTCACTCCTCGGGCAATGGGAGGAGTGTTACCCTACACACAGCACCTTCAGTGGCGTACACCACCATCACAACTCCGGCAGCAAGCTCCCTCAGATCCAGCACTATAACAGTTTTATTTATTAACAACTTCTGTTCCTTTGGCTGCTCTTGTTTTACTTTTTGTGGGTAAGCTCACTGTTTTCTCCCAAATGCCTCTCTTTTTGCTTTTTCTTCTTGTTTTCCTATTTTTTTTTTCTTTTCTTTTCACTAAGATAAAATAAGTAGCTTTGTCTACTTCTGTTTTATGCTTCTTTGAACACCAAGTCATTGAGGATGCTGCATCTCATGCTGTGATTTTAGCAAGGTGCTGGCAAAGGGCTTTCATCTGGCCTCTCTCGGCAGGTACTTTGGAACTCTCAACTACAGCCAGAGATCTAGCCCAGGGTGTTTTATAGCCAGAAATATGCCTCTTTACTGAGTTGCATTTGCTGACACAGCTCAAAAAATTCACCATGAAAGAGAGTGCATGTTATTGCTTGAGACAGTAAAACAGTATTTATTGTGACTGCTGCTTGGATGAGCTTGATCATAGCTTGACGGCCTAGCTTGGACTAAAATAAATAGTCTGTGCAGCAGGTTCCCATGGTCTGCTGGACAGTCATGAAGAAAAAGCAGAATTGATTTGACAAGAGTTGATGAATAGCTTATGTTTAGATAGACTGGTTTTAACAATTTTAAAATATTACTAACACTGCCAAGCTGTCCTTAGAAGGTATTTATAGGGGGTTCAGGTCAATGCCAGCAGGAATAAATTGGATTACACCATCTTGAAGCTGAGTCGGGAACTGCATGTGCTTGTTGGGCAGCAACAGTTCAGCATCCAGAGCTCTAGTCTGGCCCTGGGTACCGGGTGACAGGAGAGCCTAGGAAAGTGTGTGATGCTACTAAAATAAGTATGCATGAAGCAGTAAAATGGGCGCTGTAGTAAACTCTATCAGACAGGAGCAAAGAGGGTTGGACTTGAGGCTTCTGGTACCAGTTACATGTGTTACATGCTATTATTACATGCAGTTATTAGGACTTGAAATTGTGAGTCAAAGTACTTTTTTTAACAGATAAGAGAGATCAGTGTTATTCTCAGAACTATTAACATGACTTTCTATTAAAAAAACATGGGGGAATAATTTCAAAAATAGTACTTTCGTAATAATAAAATAATGAAAATTAATAGTATGTGCTGCAGCAAGCCTCCCTTTACTCACTGAGCACAGTTTACAGGATAAAATTGATGACTGTTAAATTCCTCAAAAACAGTGACACATTCCAGTATCAACTGTTCAGATTCTGCCTGGAATACATGCTGTTCCTGTTCAGCTTCAGGATATCATAACCAAAGACACTGGAAGGAAACAGATGAACTCCTGCTCAGGATGGGAGTCAAGCTGAATGTTATTCTAAAAAAGTACTTATGTTGTATCAGGATATCAGGGGAAAATTTTCACCCATCTTTCCCTTTTGCTGTGTATGATTACAAACATACAGGGTTTTCAACAGTATAGAGCTCAAGAATAGTGAAAATAAGATTGAATGCCTATGGGTAAGGATCAGGGTAAAAATCAGGGAAACAAGGCACACTTCCTGGTGGGAGACCACCCAAGCAGGATGAACAGGCACATAAAGTATTCTTTCAGTGACTGGATGAATCTGATGCTTCATAATCACCAGCCCTTGGTCTTGCGGGAGATTTTAACTTCCCAGATGTCTGCTGGAAACTCAGCACAGCAGAGAGAAGGCAGACTAGGAGGCTCCTGGAATGTGTGGAAGAAAACTTCCTGACACAGATGGTAAAACTTTCTGACTAAGATGGTAAAATAAAACTTTCTGACCCAGATGGAAAACTTTCTGACGCAGGGGGAAGTGCCCTGCTAGACCTGTTTGTGAACAGAGAATGACTGGTTGGGAGGTGTGGTGTTCAAAGACCATAGTGACCATGAAATGATAGAGTTTTCAATTGGTGGTGACGTAGGGAAGGAGGTCAACAAAACCTCTGTCTTGGTCATTCAGAGGGCAGACCTTGGCCTGTTCAGGACACTCATTAAGAGAGTTCTTTGGAAACAACCCATTATAACAAAGGGGTCCAGGAATGTTCAACGCCCTTTTGGAAGGAAATCTTAAAGGTGCAGGAGCAGGCTGTCCCTATGTGTCAAAAAACAAGCTGGCAGGAGGGAAGACCAACCTGGCTAAAGAGAGAGCTCTGGCTGGAATTCAGGGGAATAAGTGTTTGTGACCTTCAAAACATGGGGCAGACAACTCAGAAAGAGAATGAAGAGGTCATTAGGCCATATAGAGAGAAAATTAGAATGGCAAAATTTCAGCTAGAACTCAACCAGGCCAGACATTGTTGGAAAAGACAATTAAAAGTGTTTTGATAAACAACACAAAAACAGCCAAGGAAAGTATCCATTCTTTATTGAATGTGGGAGGAAACATTGTCATCCAAGATGAAGAAAAGGATGAGACACTTCAATGCCTTCTTTAACCTTAGTCTTAGAGAAAAAAACTCAAGTTTGTTTAGTGCAACCAAACCCCTGGACTGGTAGACAGGGTGGAGGAGCAGAGTAAAACCCCTGCAATCCAGAAAGAAGTAGTTTGTGACCTGCTGTGCACTTGAACACTCTCAAGATGCTGGATCTAGATGGATCTGCTTGAGAATACTTAGGAAACTATCAGAGAGCTCACCAAGCCTTGGTTATCTGTGAGGTTTTCCAATGTCTTGGTTAACTGTCTCAGTTAACTGTTACCCAATGTCACACGCGTCTGCAAGAGGCATCAGACAGAGGATCTACAAAACAAGAGGCCTGTAAGCCTGACCTCAGTGCCAGGGAAGGAAATAGAACATATTATCATGAGTGCTATCACATGGCAAGTACAGCACAATCAAGGGATCTGGCCCAGACAACATGGGTTTAGAAAAGACAGGTCCAGCCTGGTCTCCTTTTATGACCAGGTGACCCACTCATGGAAGAGGAGAACTCTGTGACTACCTCTACATGGACTTCAGTAAAGATTTTGATACTGTCTGCCAAAGTCTTCTCCTGACTTCAAAACCTTCAGCTACAGCAAGGCCAAGTGCCTGGTCCTACCCTTGGGTCACAACAACCCTATGGAGTGCTCCAGGCTGCAGCAGGAGTGGCTGGAAAGCTGCCCAGTGGAAAAGGACCTGAGGGTGTTGGTCAACAGTGGCTGAACACAAGCCTACAGCATGCCCAGGTCACACAAATGCCAGAGGCACCTTGGCTTGGACCAGCAACAGTGGGAACAGAGGGGACAGGGCAGTGATTGTTCCCCTGTACTTGGCACTGGCGAAGTTACACTCAAGTGCTGTGTCCAGTTTTGGGACCCTCACAAGAAAGATTTTGGGGGGCTGAAGTGAGTCCAGAGAAGAGCAGTAGAACTGGGGAAGGGCCTGGAGCACAAGCCCTGTGAGGAGCAGCTGAGGGAGCTGTGGGTGTCTGGCCTGGAGAAAAGGAGGTTTGGGAGAGACCATACTGCTCTGTACAACTGTACAAAAGGAGAATGTAGCCAGGTGGGGGTTGGTCTCTTCTCCCAGGCAAACAGTGACAAGACTAGAAAATTACCTTGAGCTGCACCAGCAGAGATTCAGGTTTGACATCAGGAATAATTTATTCAGTGAAAGAATGATCAGGCATTGGAACAGGCTGCCCAGGCCAGTGGTGAAATCACCATCTCTGGAAGCTCAAGAAATGCCTGGATGTGGCATACAGTGCTATGGTTGAATTGACATGGTGGTGTCCAGTCAAAAGTTGGACTCAATGATCTTGAAGATCTTTTCCAATCTTAATGATTCTATGATTTAATGATTCAGTGATTCATCATTCTTTCTTCTGTTTTTCTAGCTGAAAATCTACAAGGTTTTGCACGGATGTCTTAGCCACATAGAGGCAGGTGTCAATTTATGGAGATGGCAATATATCGAGTTATTTGAAGCAAAAGCAGCAGAAATAGAAAGCCCATGTTCACTGAAATGTCCCAGTAGTGAGAAAGGCAGCATCTCCAGGAAACCTCTCTTGAAACTGCAAAGGGTCCTTAACGTAATGACAGCTTGTCCTGTTGGTTTGCAGGTCTAACATTTTGATGACACAGCTGTGAAAAAACCTATGGTCACCAACTCTTGTAGTGATTAAAGTAATTCTTATGTGGGCATATGTACCATCCAGCAAAAACCTCTTGTAAATATACTTTAAATCATTTGGCTCAATGGAATAAGCTACATCTGTGAAGCCCATCAGATACAAGTACTGCTTCTCAAATAAAGTTTTTATTAATGTAACTCTGTCTGTTTATGTGTATCAGCAAATTGTTTTAAGAACACGCTTTTACTCTGGAGTAGTGGTGTCCTGCACAGCCCCAGGGAACAGTTGGCATGATTCCCTGTACCATTGAAGTGGGGGTACAGAGTATCTGTGCTGTTTTCTGTATTCCTCCCACGTAAGTATTGCCTGGAATAAACACTAGCAGAAAATCCTCACTCTTCTCTGTGTTTATAGGATCAAAAATCAAAACTATGCAGAAGGACAACAAAAGTTTTATAGTTCTTGAATAATGCCATAAGATGAGAGAACATTAAGAAAAATGTCTTATGCAGAGGGAGGAGAGCATTTGGGCAAGTCAGATCTGGAGTATTTAGGTGATAGTTTGTAAAATGCATTCAAAGTAATACTACAAATAAAATAGGAGAAAATCTTAGGCCAGCCAAGGAAGAAAAAGCAACACAAGTTTGGACTTGAAGTATTTAAGCAAAACAACTGAGCAACAAAGAGGATTGGCAGAGGGGAGGATAGTGAACTGAAAATTCTATGGAAAAAATATCTGTTGATATCTCCTGGTAGCAGTGTTGTGGAAAATCTAGTGTGACCAAAGGGATGTTTTCTGGCTCTGTTTCCTGTGAAGCATATCCTTCTACTTCCTCTGCAGCTACCAGAAAAAGTTTGTGTGCTGTGGGACTGCTGCAGTGGTATTACTGTGTAAAAAGTGTAGGAGTCTTTTTATCTATTTATACTCATTTTCTGCATGCAGCATTAGAAGATGTGATTGGGTAAATCTCACTACTTCAAGTTATAAGTAAATCAAGCACTTAGCTGCATCTTTAGGCTTCTTGAAAAAAATGGGATGAGAAGAAAGAAAAGTATTGTTGAAGAAGCCCCAATCATCTGTTTTTGCAAAACTAAACTGTGACATTTAAAATATACATTTAATGAGTAATCAGTACAGTATGGCCAGGAAAAAGAAAGAACATATTTAATTACTAGATTAGCTGTGTAATAATTCCTATATGTACACATTTTCATAAAGTGTTGTAGTAGATATTTATTATTCCCTAGATCCACCTTGTTCTTTCAGCACAATGATTGTAGGTATGATCTGGTACCATGTCCAAAAGCACCTTATCAGTATCAGTGACTGGGCAGAGAATAATTTATTGAATAGTAATTGCTTCTTCACTCAACCTCAGTGTTTATACTAACCTGGAAACCTATCAAAATCTGCCCATTGCTGAAAAATGGGACACATTGATGGGATGTGAAAAAGTAACATGACAGAAAAGACTGGGTCTTCTAAAGCAGTTTACCTAGATCATATGTATAGTATCTGTGTACTCTTCCAGGTGGTGGTAATTTCAATCAGTGGTAACTGTAAAAGGAAAAATTTGTCTCCTGCTTCAAAATAGAAAAGCTGCACCTCCTCCATACTTCTTCCAATAACTCTTCCAGGAGCAATTCCTACACTAACTTTAGTACAGTGGGTGGTTCTGTTCATGAGCCATTTACTGTGTTACCATTTGTTTTCAACACAGTGAATCATATTCCTGTAAAGCTTGACTAACTTACTATCAAAATATTAGCTGCATATGATTCTATCTTGTATAAGCAGCTTACTCCTGTATCTGCCTAGTGCAGCAGTATAATGAAAGTATTGATGGGAAGAGTCCTGTTCACACAGCATTGTGCTAAGCTTATACAATGACACAGAAACTTGCTGAGACACTGTAAGGCATTAAAATGTGAATATTTAATATTGATATACAGAATACATGAATGTTAATCTTGCTCATTGTAGTTCCTAGATACTGCCATGGGGCATTAGGAAATAGGGTTATTCTGATTAATCCAAGACTCGTAGCACATGTGCACTTTCCTGATAAGGTTAAAAATTATGCTTTACTATGTAAACATATTAGGAGTCTAAACTATTGTGAAATACTCATGATTTTGAGGCTTTGATAAAAACTTACTGACTGTTATAATTGTTTGAAGAATAATGGTCTCTTTATTTTCTCCATTGGAATTTATTAGCAATTTCTAGAACACTTTAAAAGTCTGTAGATCTAAATTATTAATGGTTTTGCTCTATTTGTAGACAGAAGAGCTTGAGCTTCTTTCTTTATATTAAGAAAGACTGAATGAGCTTAACTTTAGATTAGATGTTAGACAGAAATTCTTTACTGCAAGGGGAGTGAAACACTGGAATTGGCTGCCCAGAAAGGTGGTGGATTTCCCATCCCTGTAAGTATTGCAGACTAGGCTGGATGAGGCTTTGAAGATCTAGTGGGAGGTGTCTGTGCCCATGGTGCAGGGTTTGGGACTGGATGATGTTTAAGGTCCATTCTCAGCCTAACCATCCCCTGGTTCTATGATTCTGTGAAAAGAACTAAAAACAGCTCCCTGTATCATAGGACAGTTCGTCCATGATCTTGGTGCATGTTTAGCCATTGCTTATCAGATAAAAACCAGAAAATCTGAAAAGGTCTGAGGAAAGGAACCAGTTCTGGATATGTAGCCTTTGTCAAATAGGTACTGCATAACAGCAGCATAACTTTTCTTCATGAAATATTCTGAAAGTATTTTTCTGAAAGGATTAAAAGAATTAAGGGAATATTTAATTAATTTGTGTAAAAAAATCTTCCCTGTAAACTTCTGCAAAAAGTATTTGCAAATTTGGGACTGAGATTAGCGCTGACACCCACTACAGCTGTGTATTACCCACAGGAGTAAAGCTTCATCTTTTTCAGGTTTCCAAGGCAGCTTTTAATAGAGGATCTCAGCCTCTATCCAGCTGCTCAGGATTTCTCTTTTATTGCGAAACTGTTCTGTGTCAGCTGCAAAATGTTTAAGATTAAGTTAGCTGTAGTGTTGGGCTAGGAAATTGCAAATGCCATATGGAAATTATATTCATATTATCATGAAATTCATAGTATTAATAATTAAATGCAGAGTTGTCATGAAATTGTCATATGAATAGATACATAAACCAGACATACATAGGCAGATCAGTTTTATATAAAGTGACTTGAGTATGCGTATATTTAACTTAAGCGCAAAAGAGCTTGTGTTGCAATTAATACAGACACCTGACTACTGAAGATGTTCCATAAATGCAGCTCCTGTTAGTTTAATACTCTGCCAGGCATAAGTGATGCCAAGTCTGATTAACCTTTGGGTACCATTAGGGAAAAAAAGTTGAACAGTAATAATGATTTACAGATACATAGAAAATATATGCCTACTGATGTAGGGCACAGAAAACATTGAAGAGAAATCAGCAAAAATAAAGTCATCAGCTAGAGTATTCTGGGACCAAAAAAGGCAAACTGATTTTTAACAAGTTCAAAGGAAGGTCAGAGGTGACAGATATACAAAAGAAGATGCTGAAATTAGCAACAGAAGAAATATCTTTGTGAGTAAAGCAGAGCATGCCATGGCACTCAAAGTTAAAAGAAGTACAGAAAAAAGAATATCTGGTAAAAAAAAATAATGAGCATTTACTCTGCATTTTAAAGAATTTGAGGGAAATGGCATTGTGATATGTTGGTAAAGGGGATTGAATTTTAGTAGGGAAAATTGACTGACTTGGAAATGAATTAATGCATATATAAGCAGATTTAACAAGTAACACTGAAAAGAGACAACCAACATAAATTATTGCAAAGAAGAGCCAACCTTTTGAAAATGTTACATCTACTCATGCCATTTTATCAAACACTAAATGCATTTAAAAGGAAACAAGTTACATAAACCCTTAATGAGTTTTTTTAAAGATTTGTAATTTACCATTTTATTTCTGTATAACACAGTTCTGAGAGAGAAGTCCTACACAGAAGACATGTCCTAGTAACAGATTTCTAGGAAACCTGTAATAAAAATCAAGCAGGCATTCTTCAGAAATGCGTCTCCTTTATTCCCCAAATTTTTAAGAGAAAACTCTCAGCTTGAGGAGTCACCTGTCATAGTCAATTCCTGTGAAATACCAATGAGGCCTAAGGTAGTCTTAGTGAATTCCTCTGATGAAGACAGGAATAAATTTAGGAATAAATTTAGGACACATCATTAGATGCCTCTCTTGGGAAAAGTGACAGTGTAATTGAGGGACACATACCCTCCCTCAGCATCAAAGGACATGGCAGTGACATGAAGATACAAGCCAGCAGGCACCGTTACAGATGTCTTTTTGAAGTCTTGGAAGACAAGAAATAAATGACTGGGGTGTGTGAATGCATGAGATCCCAGAACTGTGAAAAAGGGAATGACGTGGGGCAAAAGAAAGAAGTGGTACTGAAATTTTCTGAAGAGTTTGCTCAGGGCACCTATGCCTGTATGAATTGGACATTGGAATGTCTATAGATACCTGGTCCTGTCTCTAAAGTGAAAGATCCAAAAGTCTCAGATTGGCTTGAATAGAAACCTGGCTTTAAATGTGATTTTAAAAGTAATATAGACATGAAAATTTGAATACTTCATAAAATTTTTTATCAAAATTGTGCTGAATTTATTATAAACATTGAAAGATAAAGTCACAAATACTTTGTTTTGAAATAAAATATTTAGATTTTTTTGCTGCAAAATTCCTACTTTGTTTTAAAACTACATGTAATTCCAAAGATAAAGGGAAAAAAATAAAAAAACAAAGCAAACTTAAGGATGTGGTAATATAATCAAAACATTTTGGAATATTACTTATTAGTTAACTTACTAGTTAAACTTATTATTAAACTTATTAGTTTAATCACTGAGATTTTATGCTCATTCTTGGTTTTCTAAATTGGAAAACAGTATGGTTTCAGCTCTAATTTCAGGAGAGAAGACTTTAAAGCATTCCATATTTCATTCCATCTGACAAAGGCTAAGAACACATTGATATATTTTGATAAAATAACTAAAAATCTGTGTTTATCCACGTTATTCCTAATTTCAAAAGGGTGCTTGGTAATCATATTCACCATTTTGAATTAATCAATTAATTAACATTAATTAACCATCTTAACAGCAATTGTTAAAACCTTTTGCAAAATTCAACAAATACTATCTGTGGCGTTATATATATGTGTGTGTATGTGTGTGTGTGTGAGAGTGTATGGATATATATGTATGGATATATATGTATGGAGATAGATATATAGACAGGTATAAATATAGATACAGATGATATAGATAGATATAGATAGATATAGATGATATAGATATAGATGTAGATATAGATATAGATATATAGATAAATATAGATATATACAGATATAGATATAGTTACGTACATGTACCAATCATAAATATTCCATATATTTTAACAGATTTTTTCTGATATAGTGAAGGGAAATTCACACTGAAATTATTAATTAAACAGAACACAACCATGTGTCATACGCTGAAGAGGCAGTCAGCTCTGGCTGAGCCTAACTGGGAGGCAGAGCACAGGCAAGTGGTTTCCTGCAGCCTGACATTTCCCTGAGTCACGGAATTACAGAGTAGTTTGGGTTGGAAGGGACCTTTAAAGGCCATCTAGTCCAACCCCCTGTCCACTCCTGCAACAGGCAGAGATATCTTCAAGTAGATGGGATTGCTCAGAGTCCCATCAGCCTGACCTTGAATGCTAGGCTGCCTCTATAATCATGTTGTTATTTCCTTGCCAGCTCTGATTTCTTCCATGATCTAGTGTCTCACTAAGAGAAAGCTGCTAGCACAGATATAGCTGTGTTTTATTGTTGCTTTGATGCCTTAGGATTTTAGCTTCTGTATTTTTCAAAACCTGTACTGCATTAACTGTCTAACTCCAAACTCCATATGGAGTGTTAGTTAACTATCTTCACATTTTGGTCAGACAAAACAATCTCTAGGCCTGAAATTCAAGGGCAAACTACTGCCTCAGGCCCCAAAAAGTATAAATGAAAGTGAATTGCAGGGGAAGCAAACTGGAGATATATGACTTCATTACCCAAAGATGAAAGAGGAGGATTAACCCCTGATATGCAAGTGGACCAAAGTTATATCTGTCTGAAAAACTCATGACTATCATCCACCTTGGATGTAGCCCCTCTTGGAGGTTCTGGCTGCCCAAAGTGTACCTGTTGAAGGCCTTTAATAGATAACTACTTTTATTCTCTTAATCTTGTTGAACCTCTGTTCTAGGTAGCCTCTCCAAGGCATCAACTTCTGTGATGTCAGTTTCATTATCAATAGATCTTATATGTGGAAAAAGTCACTTCTGCCATCTTAAAGCTGAATGTTGTGAAGGATACAACCCAAAATTCCTACCCTTATACCTGAAAGATTTTCACTACACATTATACCTAAAAGTGTTATCATTGCCTTATGCTATTTAACTCACCTGGAGAGCTGAGTGACATTTCTTCTTCCATAAAAAAGTACTCTGAATGTCCTCAGACATCTGAAAGAAACTGTGCTGCTCTGAGTTTTGCAGACCTTAGGCTTTTTTTGGCGGAAAGCTAAAATTGGTTAGAATGAATATAAAGATGCATAAAATATTTTCCACTCCTGATGCATTTTATTCTCATTTGCATCCTTCATTGCCCTCCATCTACTTCACTTTGAAGAATCAGTTCAGTACAAGGTATTTTCTCAGGTAAACATTCTCATTAGGTTATTTTTAATTCTGGTTTTGATTTGCTTTGTTTTGTTTTTAATTTTTATTTGCTTTTCCTTTTGGCGCAGTCAGAGGACTTTATCCAGCAGATACTCTTATGTGTGTGGCAATTCCTTCATCCCATGTTCCTCATCCACTTTACTGAACCTTTCCCTTCTGTCACAGAGACAATCTGAAGGAGAGGAAATTCCACCCTACTGGTGCTAATTTTCACCAGGGGATGAGTGATGATGAGGTACATGCATTTGTTCCCTGCTTTGTTCATTTCAGCCCTTAACACTGACAGAGCTAGGTGCAAATGCTCTCGCTAGGACTCACTACTGGGGTAATTGACCCACACTTGAAATTTACCCTCATGCATCTACTGCTGTAAGGCTAATTTTGAACTCAGAGATTTTATGGTTCTGATTGCTATGGACGTTTTCTTTAGCTTTATAAGCCAACTAGTCAACTGGTATCAATTAGTATTTTGTTTCCGACTTCTACAGATGTATATTGAGTTGCCATAACCACAGAGTTTGCCTAAAATTCCTTTGGCTTGGGGACATGTTCCTCTGAGAATTCTTTAATCAACACCAAATTTTCATCAGTCCTTTCTCCCCTCTTCTTCTAATTGCTGCTTTTATGGTACATGCAGAGAAGGGACATATCTTTGTATCAAGTGTTGTTCTGAATGATCGCTGATGTACGTCTGCCTTTTCACAGGGGACAAAGTATTACAGGTGAAAAAAGATGTTTGGTCTTTCCATATGTGTTTAATTTTTCATTGAAACTTGAGTTTCCATGTATTTATTTTTATTTTCTCTTTTCAATAGCCAAATTCTCTCCCTCAAGTTAAATATTACAGCATTGTTAAATGAAGACAATAGAAATAATGGTCTATATAAAAAATTAAGAGTAAAGAGGATTGATCCATTTATTTTACCTCATTACATTTTCATGTTTTAATGTTTTTAACATTTTGAAACCTGTCAATAAAAAGTAATTTTAACCATTCTCTTCTTGGGTACTACCTTTGAAAATGTTTAAATAACAGCTGCTCAGTCACTAAGTTTTTTTTGTTTAGAGATCGAGTTCTGTAGTTTTCAATTTACATTATCTATGTTTATTAAATAACTATTTAACAATTTCTGTAAGCAAATATTACTTCTGCTGACAAAATGTGCATCACTGAAGAGCTAACACCTCACATATTCACTCTTTATGTCCTGAACAAATGTCCTGTTAATTACACTAATGAGTTTTCTATCATTGGTCTTGGTTCATATGCTCTATTCAGTCATAAAGAACAGTTTATTCTCCACTTATGTCCTGTACAAGTCAATTTCTTGTGCAAAACACAAGCGCAGTGCAGTGAGATGAGTGCATGTGCTTTAAAAGTGGATGATCATCAGGTATGCTAATTAAATTTACCAAGATATTTGCAGTACTTGTTTAATTCAGTGTTGCTTCAAAACTCCTTTATTATACATCAGAAAAAGAGGAAAACCTTAACAGGGAAATAGTTTTGATGTTTAAGAAATTAAAGTCATTGTAATATATAAAACTTGGAAAATCTTAACCTCATGGGTTTTGTTGAGAAATTATGTCACATTTATGTAGAAACAATTTCTTAGGTGAAATTCAACATTGTTCTGATCTTTTCCTGTTGATCTGGGTGTATTCATTTGATCTGGTTTTACTGGTGGAATCATCACATATGCTGCATTTTAGGAAATAATGATTCTGGACACCCCTTGGCAATTAGATTCTTTGACCACCACTACTTCCAGTATAATTTACTTTTATATTCTTGTGGGAAGTGATGGAATTTAGAGATAGAAAAACCTATTACTATTAGGTCATTCTCTTCTTTCCATTTTGCCAGAATAAGATTGTTTCCTGTAGTAGATGAGAGAGAGTTTACTTTTCTTGGCAGTGAAACAGCTACCACCTCATGGCACATCTTGCTTATACATGAAGGGCAGTGTGTATAAAAAGCCCATGGGCTTTGTGGAACTGCAGGCCAGAATTGTAAGCAAGCAGCAAGGTCTGGACTACAGGAGCAGGCAGAAAACTGCCCTATAGTAACAGAGGGGAAGCTCAGTGCAAGATGTCAGTCCTCACGTTTTTTGGATAAAACAACCTTTACTGAAGAATGCAGATTAACGTTCACAGAAACACGAAATACTTGTTGATTTTCCCAAGATACGCCATCAAGGGAAGGAAGGCTAGAAAAACTGTCCATGTTTCATTTCAATCTTTAAAAAAATAAAAAATGGTGTAAACTAATTTGAAAAGGAAATCTTCTTTTTATAGTTCACATTTTTAAATAAATTTGAAACAGGAGTTTAAAAAATAAATACTTAAAAAATGTTGAAGTTTTCAGTCTAACCCAAAACACTTTTTCAACTGCTCTTTGTAGAAAGCAGAGTGACCGGCTGTTCATGTAAGTCTGGCAAAAACATGGTTTCATAGGGGGTGAGATTGGAGAAACTGTGATGTGAGGTTTCTCTTCTCTCCCCAACACTCCTAACATGGTTGTTTTATTCCAGTTTCAATCCACTTGTGGATTTTACATACCTCACTCCTGAGATGTGTAGCCATCCTTTTATCTGTCCTCTACTGGATCTGTGCATGATACTGACAAAATCACATGAAATGAACAGAGTTTTAATGAGAAAAGCTAATATCCTGCTCAAATATGTTCTCCATATTTATCTCATAAATTCTATTTATTTCCACTTTTCTCCCAAATCTCAACTTTTCTTATGCATGTAATAATTTTCAAATATTTGTACATGAGTATTAAAGTCCTACTAGCATTTAGCAAGGTAGCTGTGTTAACTTTTTAACTTTTCCTCACAGGGTAATTCTTCTGACTTTCTAATTTTCTGGTTTGTTTTTGGGGGTTTTTTTCACTTTCTTATTTGTTTCAATCAATCTCATTGATACCTACATTGATTTTAGGTTCACCTGTACCTTATAAACTAATGGAAGTTCACTATGGCAGTGATGATCATGTAGGAACATCCTAGCAATGGATATCTCCCTGATAAAACTCAGAGTCAGGCATACAAATTGCAGAGGAACAGTGCTACTTCTTCCTCCATCTGCTGAACGCAGAAGGATGCTGCCAGCCTTTTCTGTGGTTCCCAAGTCAAACCTCTTACTAGCTGACATTTTTAAAACTGATCCAGTGAGGTACTACACTGAGCTTTGAAATGCTTTCAATTTCCCAAATTTATTATCTGGTCTTCTTTGGAGAGAATCTGGAAGCTTTCCATCCCCTTCTAGCACCATGGAATATTTCTCTTTGAGAGGAACTGAACATGCTTATCTCAGTGGTTGTTTGAGACCCTAGTACATCCTCCATTGCTGGGGAGCTCAATACTCCCTCCTGCAGTATTTATCTATTGCTGGGGCTGTACATCAAAGGGGAAGTAAAATCTAATAGCAGTTTTAAAGCTCTGATTTTGACACCATTCACAGGGAATATATTTTTTCATTTTTTTACTCTAACATTTTTCTCTTTTTTCTTTTTGCAAAAGCTTACAAAACCCCTTACAATAATCACTAACAATTCTGAAGACAGCACAAAAATATTTAGGATTTGGTAAGTGTTTTTAACTTCGGTTTAAGTCAGAAAATTATTTCACCATATTTTTTAACAAAAAAAAAAAAAAAAAAAGAGAGAGAGAGAGGAGAGAGGAGAGAGAGAGGAATAGAGAGAAAGAAAGAGGAGATCTTAAAAAGATTAAAAGGATTTCTGTCATGACTTGGCTTAGGAGACACATGGGACATATCACAATTTCACCACTTACTACAAGTATAGTTACTTTTGGTATTTTCATATTTATATATATTTTAATAAAGCTAAAATTATAGAAAAATAGACAATGGCTTAAAACAGAAATAGAGGAGATACCAAGTGAAAGTTCTTTACTGTGAAGATTGTGAAGCACTGGCACAGGCTGCCCAGAGCAGCTCAGTGTGCCTCACCCCTGGAGGTGTCCAAGGCCAGGTTAGATTGGGCTCTGAGAAACCTGGTCTAGTGGAAGGTGGCTCTGCCCATAGTGCAGGGGTTGGAACCAGGTATTTTTTATGGTCTCTTCCAGATCAAACCATTGGTCTCTTACAAAAACTGGAGCTGTGCAATTTTTTCCTACACTTGGAGAAAGGAACAAGTTACTTTGTAATGCCAGACAATGATCCAGACAGAAGCATGGTTTTTATTTTTCCATTCTGCAAATCTTTTGTTTAGGCAGGTGCAGAGGCCCATGTTTCATATGTTGCCAAAGAATAGATTTTGCACTATGAAATTTTTTCTTTTGAGAAGCCAAAACCAAAAAACTCAAACAAAGTTAGGCTGGAAATATTAGCAGAGTTGAGGCATTTGACAAAGAAAGCAATGACTGATTAAATCAAAGACATTAATATCTCCCTCTCAACAGTGTTAGGCACTTACTGCTTTGGCATGTGTAGTGGTTCCAGGAGGGAACACGTGGTGGTTACAAGAACTGTACTAACATTGATCATACCATACGCCAGATTGTCTGGCTGTGACCTATTTAATTTGAAATTATTGTGTGTGTTATGCCAATCTTTTGAAGTAAAAAAAATTGCTCACGATGGGTTGTTGGCCACTAACTTGAAGCACTGTCCAAGTCTAATTGATTTGTGATCATGATATACACTGACAGCTGACTAGAATTCATAACAGCCTACTTGCTGAGGCTTGTTGTCTTCCTTTAGGTTGTCCAGTGCCATGACATGCTGTATTCGGTCCTTCACAGGGCTGTGTTACTCTCCCATTGCGGGGGAAAGGAAAACAGAACACAGGCAAAGTATATCTCAGGCAGTTGACAGAAATCTCCCAGCAGACAGGCTGGAATCCCACAGTCTCTTTCCAGCTCTTTCCAGTGTCAACCCCACCACTCTAAGGTCATACTAACCACACAATTAAAGCTTATCGATTCACCCAGAGAAAAACCACTGCAGCATGGGCTGGCTAGGAGTACTAAAGGAAAGATTCTGACACCATTCCAGTTAACAGAGAACGAGATTCAGATCTGACAAAATGTCTTTTACAGGAGCAAGGATTGTATGGGAATGATAGGTGAAATTAGAAAAGAGATTGCAGGAAAAGGATCAGAGGGACAGCTTCACACCTATCTACCTATTTATCTACACATCTATCTGTCTTGGAGAAATACTCCTTGGGTTAAAAAGGAAAAAGAAAGCATTAAAAGAGGTGGAAAATAATGCTTTATGAGCAGAGGAACTTCTCCCTTTAAGGCACAAACCAACAATGGAAGCAATATTTAAGGACCAGCCCTCCTGATGGCCACCCCTAGTGCCTGGTGACAGACTCTCTTCTTGGGTGTATAGCACTACCTACGCACTGTTAAGGAACCATAGGGATCAAAAGGCAACACGTCTTGGAATGGGTGTGAAAGCCCTGGAAGCAAAAGACTCCTACATTTGAGATCCTACCCTTTTGTGGATTTAACTTCATGCAACTTTGAATATGAGAAAGGAAAGATAAATTCAGGCAGCTACTGCCATTTTTATTAATATTTAATAAATTATTTACAATACACTGAGCAACGAATGGGTACCACCCTGTAATCTCCATGTTACAGGAACATGTGCTTTTAGCTGTCATTCTGTTTTGATTAGAAATACAGGCACATCTGTCAAATAGCACCATCATGGGGAGGTTCACAGCAGGGAGAGGTCACAAATACTTTGCCAGTGCTAAATCAATGGCCAGTCTGCATGAAATTAGTTGAGTTATTGCATAAGTATGAGTTCCAACAAGCTTCAGATACCTTGAATTTGTTAACTAAGTACCAGATACCTCTCCATTTCTCTGAAAAATTTGAATGCTGACACTTTTCCTTAGTGGCTTCAGAATCTAAAGGGATCCTTCACGAATGCGTAGCACCAAGAAAATGGATATGGGATGAAAGAAGCAGCTTCACCGCTGACTCATTTATCAAAATACAGTTGGTTTATGAGTTTAAAATAGTGTCTTTGTAGCATTTTGCAACATATTTATTCTGGCTAAATATTGTATTTGCAGTTTCCTTGTGTTGATGTGTAGTTCTTTATTCTTTCATATGGAACACAGAAGATGTATTCTCAACTATTAATAATGTTTCTAGAATAAACAGTTTCCAGACACAGCCCATTCCAACATTGCAGACTTCTGTGACTGCTACGTCAGACACACCTTCAGAAGTAGTCAACAAGACACAAATCTAATTGCCATAGCTGAAGATAAATGCAATTTAAAATGTGACATAGATGTATCCAAATCAGAGACGCTAGAATATATTTCTGCAATCTTCTGGTAATTTAGAAGTCATGCACTAAAGTCACAGCTAGAATTAGAAGAGACAAACTCTTTTCAGCAGGGCAAGACACATGTAGTTTTCCTGAGTTTCAGTCATGATTTCTACAAAGTAGAGTGTGGGAAAGGGAAACATTTTAATTCATTCACTGCAATGTGGAAACAGATCCAAGGGAAAACAAGTATAGAGAAGGTATTGCAAACAACAATCCTCTGTCGGCCTATGAAACAGCAACTGTACGACCCAGAAATGTAAGACAGAAGAGAATTTCAAGAGGTCATACAGTTCGCATCTGTGCTCTGAGATAGGATTAAATACACATGTGTAGGTTCTTGCCCAATCTGTTTCTGAGAACACTAAATGTGTGTTTTTACACAGCTGCACTAGATAATTTTTATGGCATTAATTACCTTTACATTAATTACCTTTCTCTAATATCTAGCTTCAATCTTCTTTGCTTTCAAACTTATAGCCAGTTGTCCTAAACCCACAGTAATACCACTCTAAATATAGCTTTAAATTTAATCCACTTTAAAATTTCACACAAGGCAAGTATCACAGACAGAATCATTTTCCAATGCGTTCCCCAAGCTAATCAGTGATTGAGATAAAAGTGATGCAGATGTAGTTTGACAAGAAGATAATACAAGAAATAAGGCTTTATAATATTATATATGTGGTTATTGTCTTCCCACCAGACAAAAATTACTTTTTCCATTTTTTTTGAGAAAATATAATTTGAGGAACTATTTCATATAGGAATAAGTGATTTTTGTTCCCTTGTATTTAATTTTGGAAGAAAAAAATGTAAAGAAACTGAAGCCCATTTCCATACAACCTTCAGAAGTTAAGGATAAATGCTATTAAAATTCACTTAGGGAATCAAACTAAAAAGGGAAACTGAATGTCCTCAACATGGAAGTCAAATACAGACATTACTGTAACCCATGTTAAAAAAAAACCAAAAGACAGTATTAAAATAATGTAATATCGAATAGCACTGGGATGCTGGAGTGGCTGTTGACCAAGCACAGCCTTTTATATTGGCAGCCAAGCTCACCTTCTTACAGTATTCCATGGTGTCTGAAGACGGATTCTTCCATTTAGGATTTGCTGTCCTGAGCACGTATGTGTGTAAGTACATGGCCTATATTTTGGCACACGGCCCTATTTTTGAAAAGTTTGAGGTGACATGGCAGCTGTTCTGCCAGACACAATGTTTTTATACATTGACTATGACTTTTGTAGTAATGTGCAAATAATGTCTTCTTGATGGGACTTACTGGTGACATGAGATTTATAGCTGGGAACAAATGTTCCTTGTTCCTTGATAGCTGTAGAGGAGATAGGTTTACTGGTAAAATATTAAAATTATATACATATACTATGGAATTAGATCTATTATGATTAGAATATAATAATATTAGAATATTATTACATTGGTGGATGCTATTTATATTTCTAAATGTTGGGACAATTGAAAATCAGTATTAGTTTGGAAACTTCCCCTTGGAAATATTTTCAGAAATAAAAACAGCAAAAAACCCAAACAAAACAAACAAAAAAACCTACAAGCAAAGCTTAATTTCTTTTTCCCCTTGTTCTCTATCTGAAAGCTATTAGTCTTACATCCATCCTGGAAAAGACTGAGGTGAAGTAGTTCCTGAACCAAAAAGCCAATTATTTATTTCTCTGTCACATCACAAAAATATAATAGCATATAACCCATCAAATACTTCTATATAAAACATGAAAGCAATATTTCTCTCCAATTTTTCACAAAACAAACTGAGAGATAGTGGATTTAGGATAAAACTTGACAGTAAAACACAGTGAATATAGTGATCCTTGATGCCTTTTTAATAGGGACAAACTTATAGGTTGTATTGTCTAGATGCAGTCACTCCAATATTATTTAATGTTACACTTTTTTAATAGTGAGCTGAAGGCTAACATGGGTTATATTAACATCTATATTCTGCTTCCATAGTAAGGACATTCAATTTTCCTTTTTAGTTTGTTCTCTGGGTGAAATTTGTATCATCTGTCTAAAAATTCTGAAGGTTGTATAGAAAGGCACACTGGGTTCTTTACATCAATATCCTCCAAAAATCAAATACATAGTTTAACCTTTCTTCCCACAAGGAGAAACTTGTAGCAGACAGAAAGAGATATTGTCCTATGATGACTTTTTTCAAGGTGGTTTCTCCATCTTTTAAGTTCTCTCTTTATTACAGAAAAACAAAAGAAAAAGAAAGGTGAAATCTTTACTGTAACTTTAAGTTTTCCACTGCACTGCATTGTGGTAATAAATTCTGGACTGTAAGATAAAGTATTTGCTTAAAAAAACCCACACAAGCAGGCCTCAGTAGTATCATCCGTATGCTCCCACAAAAGAGGGAACAAATTTAGCTCTGTATGTAAGGTGGTGTTTCTCAGACTGGAAGGTTTGCTCTATGTTTCAGGAAAAAAATTTAAATGAGTTCAAAACTTCTTCCATCCAAGTCATTTCAGTTAACCCACTCTAAGATGAGTGCTGACTTAAACTTACATTATGAAGCTGAAAAAACAGCTAGGTGAAAATTTGTTTCACTTTACCCAGGAATCCATGTGGCAGATTTCTCTGAGTTGGCACCTCAGCCCACAGCATGAGGGCTCTGGAGGCTAGAGCCAGGCTTGGCTCAGCCACCAGATGTTGTGCAGTGCTGTGCAGAAGCTGGAGAAGGTGCTACTCACACCTTTCCCATCAATATTTTGCTTCTAATCTACATAGTGAGGTTTGGGTGTAGAAAGCCTCAGTCACGGTAGAAAAACACTTTCAAAAAACCTGTAGCGTGGTAACACCTCTACACTAAAATAGGACACTGACCTGGTCTGTGCCCCTGGTGCTCCCTGCAGCTGGTCTGTCCCTGCTGGGTCAGGGCATGTGTGCAACAGAGGTTGTGTTGTCTGCACCTCTGTTTTAGCACAGTTAAGGGCAGTGAGTTACCTGAGGAAATACCAAAAGCTTTATTTCCAGCTGCAAATGGAGATGTATCTGAACTCAGCAGCAGTCAGCATGTAGCTGTCTTGGGGCTATGTGTCCCAGAGAAGTGGTGAGTGTACTTTCCTCTGTCCTTTATCACTTACAGGATCAAAGTGTGGTAGGTAAAGTTTGAATTGTGTCTAAAACTTAAGTGGTGAAACAGTCTCATCACTCAGCATGGCTAAGGAATTTTCAAGATGTTTCAGGAAAGCAGCTGAGCTTGATTCGGAGGTGAGATTTATAGCACTATTGACATATTCATTTATTTTTAACCTTGATGTGTGGATTTAAAAAGAGACTATAGATATGAAACAGAACCTTGGTCTCGATTTTTTTTTAGTTACTCTGTGTTCCCGAGTCCTTACTATTGGAAAGTGCAGTGAAATTTTTATATGTTGTTAGCTTATATTTTTATTTTTGTATTTTCTGGCATATTTTTCTATTCTGCAGGAAGTTTCTGAGAGTTCAATCTTTTGAGAGTCAAATTTTGTCCTTTTAACCCCGAGATTGCTAATCAGTCTAAGCGCTTAAACTTTTTTGAGTAACCCCGTTACCTTTCCTTCCAGTCTGCAGAAGAGAAAAATATTTTCCATTTTAACAATTGTTCCTGTTAGGTGCCTTAGTGGAAGGCAGTCTGAAGCCTGTTTGTACTATGACCCTCATACTGGACTGACAGGCTGATTCTGGGATATCTCTGTATAATTTTTCTGTACTCAAATCCAAGTCTTTCAAAGAAATGAACACAAAATAGTTACATGTACGCATATTCACTTTAAATTCAAAGACAAATAAATCTGATTTAGGTATTTGAATAGACTTTTCTTCCCTTTCACAATTTTGTTCTTGCCATCTCAGGTACTATTTATATTGAATTGCTTCATTTTGTCTTCATTTATACCAATTACATCGGGTTTAACCAATAACTTGATGATTCAATTATACTGCTCATGATATAACCATGTGGGTGTCTTCATGAGTTAATTATCCACAGTCTGTTAGATTAAGTACATTATAAGGTATTGCAGGTGTCATTTTATGCAATCTTTTCTGAAATTTGGGGGGAAGGAAGGAATAGGGTGATTTTTGTCAGTCTGTTTTGGTTTGGGGTTTTTTGTGTAGTCTTTGGTAATGTATTACATTTCTCTTTAAAAAAAATCTCTAAACACCATTGCCATAATCATGTATAAAGAAAAAATTCCATTTCACTTTCCTACAAAGAGCAATTTTGGCATTTCCAAAGAATGGTTCAACTACATTATCCCGGAAGTAAAGTTCACCTGAGTGACTTGAATTAGATCATTGATACAAAATGTGAACTTCACAAGACTGCATTGAGAAGACTTCCAATTTATTTGGTTCTAGGTCCACTGATACTATGGTTGACAACAACTCTTTCTTAAGGAGAGCAGTAGATGGTTTAAAGGAAGAGTGGGCAGCAAAATATCCTGTTGTAAATGACAGAGGACAGGAGGGGGAGGCCTGCCATCCCTGCCAGTTCAGCTTCTACAGAATGTATGGAGACCTTTCTTTTAAAAAACATGACTGTCAGCTAATCATCAAACCTACTTCCCATGCACCCTTTTCCTCTGAAATAACCGTAATCAATTGGAAATGTAGCTGCAGGGCACTCACTGGGCAACGTCCCAGTTGCCTCTGCCATCTGCCTGAAATTCAACCCAGTGGCCACAGAAGACTAGCTAGAAAAGAGCCTGGTGTCCTGACTTCTGTGATGTTTGTCATATTATTAACAGTCCTACCATTGAGAAAATGGTACAAATGGTCCACAGCCAGGTGTAAACTTTTCAAAATTTAGTAACGTTCCAAACTGTGGGTTTGATTTAGCACCAGATGAAATGAACATACATTTAGTAATAAACTTAAAGGCTAACTGAAGATCTGCTTTTTTACTAGAGCTGGTTAAGCATCAAAATTCATTAATTTCTATATACAAAACAGTATGATAATTTCTATTCTGTGGTGTTGTATCATTCATTATTTATGAAGCCCCTAAGAAATCAAGTGCCCATAAATTTTCCACGTTTTTTGCTTAGACTAGCACTAAGTACTTCGTGATTGATCAAAATTAAGAGACGATATGTTGTTTTTCAGAGTATCTCAAAATTGAGAGAATAAACAGCAGAATGTAATTTACTTACACGCAAAAATAGAGCATGTTGAGTAGCTTTATGCTCAAAAAAATTCTGAATATTTCCAAAGGAATGTAATTTTAAGATCATCATGGTTGCCAGGGTGTGAGTCACTAACTGTAAAGTGTGCATCCTAGCTAGTAAATATGAATTCCGATACAGAGGTTAATGCTTCATTTTTCTGTGTTGTTACCAGATGAGGCTGCAAAGATTCAGATTAAATTGTTTTAAAGTTTCAGCTGGTTTTTTTTTTTAACATGCCACGAGGCCAATTTTATGAGAAAGTTTAGAAATGAAAGATGATCCGTCCATAGAACAAGTCTTAAAGTCAAAAAAAGAAGGCAACATTGTGGACTAACCTATTTTGCAAAACCCTGACCAGGAGAACTTTTACACAGCACATTTCGCTGCAACAGGAGCAAGAGACTAGATAAAACTTCTTGTTTGTCTTGAATTTTTCAGCATTGCCGCCAAAGAGAGAAGGTATATTTTACATGATTTACATATAACATCTGTAGAAGGAATGAGATCTTTATTTACGTACATTAAAACAATATCCAGTGCAAACCTTCCCATACAATTGAAAGCCTTCAAATTTACTTACACACTGGATTAGAAATGTTTTCAGGAGCTAAGATACCGCAAGTCTTACTGTAAGGAGTTGAATGGCATGGTTTTTCAAGTTAGAGAAATTAATTTTTATTTTTATATCTTCATATCTGTGACTTAAACACCTCTCTGATATTTGTTCCCATGATGTCTAATTGTTGTATTTTATCTACAAAACTACCACATATAACCTGAAAAGCTTCCCTGCTCAGGAGGTTTTGTTACTTTAATATATACTGCCCTCATGTACTGCCTAGGGCTGATGTATTTCTCTCTTTTTTCTCTTTGAAAATGGTGTTCCAGTGGTATAATCCTGGTAGTAATTTTGGTTATATGGATTGTCTTTCTCAGAATGTTCAATTTGCTTGGCTTCATAGTTCTTAAAATTGCAGGGACTTTTTTATTTAACACTGCAGTGCACATTACTGCATACTGCCTATGAGAAGGGTGCTGTTTTGGCTGAGAACACTCATACCTGCAGATATAAACATAAGGCAGTTACCCTTTTCCATGGCACTTTTCAAAGGGTTAATAAATTCATCCATGTGGAAAAGGCCATGTGAAGATTCATTTCTTTTGTTCCTTTGTCCTTGTTTTTCATTAATCTATCATCTGCAAAAACTGATGTGTAGGTTGCCTAACGTTACCTAGCTTGTCTTGGAAAATTTCATTGAAAAATTCAGTTTTCTCTGAGTATTTTATGGAGTACATTGATATTTCCCACCTTCTGGAAGCCTTGATAGCCATGAAAGGATCACTTGAGTTTTAGCACTGACAAGAAGAAAAAGAGAATCTGCTGAAACAGGGTTTTATGACATTGATGGTGATGATTTACAAACTAAAGGATTTGGTTTTTGCTGAAATAGCTATAATACACTTATTATTATCTTTGCGTTATTATTTGGCAGATCATAGATGAAGTCCATGCCAGTTGTACCTTGGCAATCCACCTAGAAATTACAGTTGCTTGTGGATTCAGTGTGTGAAGACCAAAATTTTACTTTGTAAAAATTTTTCAACAGCAATTGAGAAAGGAGATTACTATACAAACATAACTTGGTAGAGATAGCTATTGTGTACAAATAAAATTACAGATTGATTTGGTAGCTTAAAAGTCTAATTCTAATCAAAAAATGTCATCTTCCATTTTGAAAGGTTGTTCTTCAGTAGAAAGGCTAGAGAACTGGTTTTTGATTTGCAGCAGAAGCTACACGTACATTAGACAAGATCAGTACGGTATAATTCCCTGATTATGTGAGAAAGAAACAAGCATGGCAAAAATATCCAGAGGTTATAATGAAAAGACTGAGGGAAAGTTCAGCTCACCATCAATAGGGTCATTTTGTTGGTTATATTAGGTAAATATTTCTCTTAAACAGAAATTCTAGCATCAGCTTCAGTGTCAGACATAATCTTAAAATCACTGATGTACTAAAAACTGTTTCTTCCTAGTTTTGAATACAATGTGTTCTGTTAGGCAAATGTCTTTTCATTTAGTTGAAGTAATACTTTATCCTTTATCAAAACTAATTCAGCACTTGCAGAAAGAGTTTTTCTGAAACATAATTAATTTTTAATTTCAGTGAGGAGTGGATGACCACAACTGACTGCCTTTTATTCAGCCTAAAAATGTGGTAATGATAGCAAGAAAGTACATGAAGTTGCATGGATATTGATCTTCCTTTTGTATTGAGAGCATATTTATTTCTCTGTGGAAAGGAAGAGCAATCTCAAAGTATTCAGTATTTCTTTTAACTTCTTTGGTGTGTCTGTATTCCCAGGTAAGTCTAAGATTTTATTTTGTCTTACAGATCTAACTAGTGAGAATTCTGACTTAATACCTTTCCCAGCAGAGTCAAAAAACCCTCCATCTATTACTGCTGTAGAGTTGCCTAGAAACTCTTAAGGCTTCAAAGCTATGGCAGACCAAAGAGAATTCTTTTCTTGTGTCCAACTCTCTAGCTGCTAAGTCAGTTTGGGATTTAATATGTTTCTGATCTGCATCCCTACAGCTCTTTCTGGTAATAACTCTCTCTTTCCAGCAAAATAGGATTTGGCTTTCAGTTTAGTGGGCAGAATTAGCAGGAACAAGATGCTTTCTGTTGAGAGAGTCCTTGAACATTGGATCCAGTGCAGCTGGAGATCCATCTGAGCCAGTCCTGACTCCTGTAGCATAGGATAAAAAGCTCATATTTTTGTTCTACATTTCCCCATCTTGGATTGCAGGCAGCAACTGTTTTGGACACTGCCTTGTTTTGTTCCATTTTTTAAATGAGCTGCTACTCTAAGGGGACAGATACTGCACTTTACTTCAGTGTGTAGTATAAAATGGTGAACTACATTATAAAAAAGGAACAGGAAGATAAAAAGTAATTTGCAGGACTTTGTTTAGTTTTGCTGTATTTGGAGACTTATTCATAACATTGTTAAACACGTGATGCATTCATATTCCAGCAAGCATTAAGCTTTTATCACATATGGTTTGTGAACAGTCAATACTTAAAACCAGACAAAATTCTTTAGGTGTAAATAAAAATCAGGCCCCTCTTTTTGACAGCTATCCTATTGTCAGCAATTGTTAAATGTATATCATTAACTCTGCCATGTACAAAGGTTACGAGGAGATTCAGCTGGTGGTTGCAAGATCATTATGGGAGTGTTTTTCTGCTTTATATCCATATCTGACAATGATGAAGGAGTGGAAGCATCATGGAAAGAGAATGATGTGGAAAGAGATTGAAACAATTGAAAAGAGGATGCAATCAGGGGAAGGAGCATTTAGAAACAAAGTTAGGGAGTATTACAAAAAGACATAGATGGAAAGTAGGAGAGGGAAAAGTTATTAAATTAAGAGGGAAGATGACATAGATTATGCAAAAGGCCCTGGATTTTTTGTCTGTTCATGGGTCCAAAAATCTCTTGCCAGCTTTGATTGTCATCAATAAAACTGCTTCCTCACAATTACCATATGTATCTGGAAGCTAGCCACAATCCTTGTTTAACCACAGTACATGCTTTGGAAATTTCATTTAAATGTCAAAACTGTCTGTTTGAATTGAATTGGTTTCTATTTAACTGTTTGCTTTTATCTAAGTCAACTTGCAGCACCAAAATAACTGTGGATTTTTCTAACTTTTAACATATTTCTCTCCATTTCTTACTTTCTGTAATGTCAAAATGTATTTTAGTTTTTGGTATGTGACTGTCTCACACACACATGCACATGTACACTAGTGAAAGAAGGGGGAAGGGAGTCTAGAATTTTGTAGTGTTACAAATTAGCATAAACTCTGTATTTAAAGTTTAATGGCATAACTCTGAACTATCACATGGGACATAAAATGGTCCTCAAAATGCTCTTACCAGTCTTCTTTTTGGATCATCTAACTCTGTTGTTCCTGATTACCAAGATGTCCAAATGAACAGCTGGAACTGTCTCATCCTTTTGTCTTTTAACCATTGCAGATTTTCTTACATACTTATGAAGGGTGGATCAGGTGGGTTGTTTACATTTTTGTGATTCTAAAAACAATATGAAAACAAACAAAGAAAAAAATCCCTTCATTTGAAAGACACTTTACGCACTCAGTCAAATTTTGAATGAGTTTGTTAGCCATTCTTCAGCAGCCATTAAATCATCTGTATGCATCTTACTAGAAGACTTTTCAGTTCGTTATCTATTAATAACTGAAAAAAACAACTGGTGCCAAAGCTACACCATATGGCAGATCTTCACTGACACGAGTGCTTATGGTGATATAATAATGAATGAAAAACGAAAGGATTAGTTGATGAAATATAATGTAGAAGAGAGGGTTTGAGGGATCACTGTTTGTACAGGTCATACCTACAGTTCTGACCTGGCCATTCAATACAAGGGCAAGGTCTTTCATTTATGCTTAACCTAGTGGATGACTGTACTTTGGAACAATAGCAGTTGGGCAGGCAGACTAACCTGACTAACCCCTTATCTGCAGAGTAACCTGAATCTCATTGTTCCTTTTTGGTTTTGCATACACAGTTTTGCATAATTTAGGAATACACAGTAATATAACACAGCCTTTATAGCTCATTTTTTACCACCTTCCTGTTAGAGATTTCTTGTTTCAAGCTGTGCCTTGCCCATTTTAGCATCTAACCTTCTTTTTTGCTGGTTCCATTACCTTTCATCAGCTGTGCTTTTACTGTTTCATCTCTCCCATTATGTCCTCTTCAGCTTTTTGCTCTTTCTTATTTTAGTAATAAGCAGATGGGATTTAGTTGCTTATTCAGAAAAGTTAATTCTTTATTTATAGCACTCATATATTTATAGTAAATATTAGAAAGGACTGTGTTAAACCTAATTGGTTAATGATATGCTGAAACTCAGTTTTCTGGTCAGTAAACGGCCTTTGTGCCATTTTATTAAATTGCTCTATTTCTGGATTGTTTACATATCTTCCTCACTGATTCTCATGGGACAGATTTCTTGTTTATACAGGTGCAGACTGTTTTTCTCTACAAGAATATTTTGTTACTTGTCTTTGAACCCTTACCATCTGTAGTTCTTCTCTTACCTGCATTCTTTTTCACCATTTTTCTCAACTTAAATCTGAGGCAATATTTTTATGTTCTTTCCTTGACATGTCAAGTATCTGCCAGTCCTGTCCTTACCACTTGCTGTCCTTTCCATATTTCCAAACTTCTGTAATGTGAATTCAGTTAGTCCTTCACTGGTCTTCATCATTACTTTGTTCTTCTTCTTCCACAAAAGTCTTCACTGCCAGTACTTAGTTCTCCTTCATAATCTCACCTGATCTACCTTCCTATTGTCTAGACTTTCTTTCTTGTTGATTATGCAAAGCAAGTTATCACTCAAGCACATTATTACAAATAATAATTTTATTCTTAGAAATATCACTGAATGCTCACTTCCATGGTGTATGTGAGTATGAATATCTCAGGCTCTTTGAAGCCCGGGATCAATTATTCCAACTTCCTTTTCATTACTATTCAGAAACACAGTCTTTGCCCATATGTGTCCCATATATCTCGAATGCAGCTGCAGGGAATATTATCCTGCCCATTATTTTCTGCTTTCCTCTTTGTCCAGCATGATGAGTTTGGTCTTTGGTTTCAGAGCTTTTCAAGAGAAATCAGTAGCTAGGCTTCAACCATTCCTTGGCATCTTTCAGTAGCAGTGAGTTGTTACAAAGTAAACACCTTCATGACTTTTTTTTTCCTTATGATAGTTAATTTTCCTCTGTAAAACTGTCTTTTATGGACTGCTTGCACATCACTTGATAACT
>VXBS01008369.1:144522-190606 GCA_013400255.1 Sitta europaea | reverse complement strand
TCATTTCTGCATACTGAAATCCTGTTATCACTCTTATCCTTATATGCCTTATATTATTTACATGATATACACTATTTTAGTTTGTCACCTGTAGTGGTGTGGTTTGGGGGTTTTATATTTGTTTTATATTATTTTTAATATTTTTATATTATTTTTAATATTTTTATATTTTTTAATGGTTTGTTCCTTATACCCCCCTGTATTTCCCCTGTCTGGTCTGTCCCAAACTGTCATTTCTAGACAGTTCTTCAGTGGGGGATTCCTAGACCCTGTCCATCACCCTGTAACCACACCTAGAAAATTCTGCTGGGTTCATAGGGTGATAGGATAGGGTTTGCTAGGTCCCCTCCCCCGTTTATAAGTACATGCCCTCTGTCTGCGGGCAGGCTCCCTCCGTGAGCTGGCAGGGTGGACTGCGCTCTGTCCCTCCGGGGAACCAATAAAGGGTGCCTGTTCCAACATATTGGAGCCTCCCTCCTTCAACTGATCATCGCCACAGCCGCTGCTATAGAGGCTGAGAAGGATCCACGGGGCTGGGTGAAGATCCAGTGATCCCATGCCGGCCCCTTCGCTGTGTCCGAGCAAGCCGGGGATCATTTCACCGACACACAGCCTCAGTCACCCACATCTTGAAGCATTTTTTTTAAACTTCCTCTATGGAGATTTTTGGGTTTGTTTTCAGGCAGCATGATCTACGTGTGTTTGTACTCAGTTCTGTAACTACACCTGGTGTTTTGCTACAGCTTCAATTAAAACTTTTAGAGCTGGTCGATTGTGTAACCTTTGGGATAAGAATACACAATTCATTATTTTCTTCTGAATTCCCTCTTCTGCCAGTTTTAGACATTCCTTTTATTTTCTAGCTTATGTATCTTTATTTTTTATCTAAGTTTACACCTGGTTTGTTTGGTATTTCTAAATTTATTTCCTTTTTTCTTTTTCCCTTTCATTTGAGTTAGCATGTCCAATGTTATGATTTTCTATATAATTCTATCATCTAACTGTTCAATATACTTCAGAATAAAATATTTTGCATGTATTGATCTTTTAGTGTGAATGATCCATTACATATTTTTAATGTTTTCATCTATCTGTCTACAGTCACAAAAATTTTTGTCTAAATAGCTTATATTACAGACACATTCTTCCATAAGAAGTCTGTATTAGCAGGTTTTTTGTTATTCTCTAGAGGGAATTGTCCCTTAACACCCTCTGAAATCTGTACCTTTATGATGCATCTGCATGTTTAAATGTTTGTGTTCTTTGAACTGAATTCCTGGTCTCTTATCCTCACTCCCAGCAGTCTGTCAGCAACCTTCTCTTTATGAGGCAGAGGTAAGTTAAATTTTTTCTGTTGAACTTATTTCTCCACCTTCTAGCTTTTTACTCTCTTGGTACAACAGCTCTGAACAGACTTCACTTGTGAGAGTTTTAAAGGTGGTGGATCCTCCCAGCTATATGCAGCAGTACCCTCCACCCTCCCATGTCCAGCCAACATCTCCTGGACAGATTCCCCTACATGAGAAGGAATGCTCATCTAGAAACTTCCTGCTGTAAAAATTATGTGGAAGTTTTTTCCATTTAATTCTCCCAATATTACTGAGACATGACTGTCTAGATTTATTTCTTACTGTAAGTGGTAGTCAGAAATTAACAAATTTTGCTCTGTTTTCATGAGCGCTTTATTTGCTTTTCCTCCTCTTCAGCTGCACAGTAAATTGCAGCTGAACCTCAGATATATATTTTAATGCAAGATACCTCCTGAATCCAGTTCCATAATTGGTGGTGCAATTGATGGTGCAGTGTGCTCTATATCCTTTAGCTTCACTAAGCCCTCTCTAGGAGCACTCAAAGCAGGAGAGTTCCTGTTTTCTTGTACCATATTTGTATACCAGCTTAAATCTTTATTTTGTTTTAGCAATAGCCTCTTCACTGTTTTACTTAGTTTTTCCCATTTTCAAAGAATTTACAATTCAAGAAGGAAAGAGATGAAGTTATACCAGGAATGAGACTCCTGTTTTGTTTGTTAGGGGTGCTGCATTTCCAGCTGCAAAATCTTTTTGGAAAGATCTTCTTGCCAGTTTCCTATGAAGTCATTTACATGCTGTTAACAAAATGTCAGTATCAGTGTGAATTTAAGCACCTTCAGGAATGTCAGACATCAGTAGGGTTCTATAATATGACACAGGACTACCTTAAGCCCCACATCTGTCTGGAGCAGCATCAAAAGTCCAAAAAGCGTACATTGAAAATACTAAAATGGTACTAGAAACCACATGTAGGCAGCTGAACTGTTTCCTTACTGTACACCAGCACTTTCTTTGCTCACTTACTCAGCTGCAAATTTTATCAAGAATTTGAATTATAATGGCAAATGCTCAGAACAGAGATTAACTGCATCCATCAAAGGAAGCATCGTGTTTCCTATAAATCAGGCTGGAGGTGCATGAAGAGCACCAGGGAGAGGCATTTCCTATTCTTGGGCATAGGTAACAGATATTTTATAAGTGTGTCGCCTCAAATATGAAATGTGTTTGTTAATTCAAACACAATCTTTTTTCAAGACATTTAACCACTGTTTTGTCTCCAAGGCCGTGAACGTATTTTTCATAGTCCATATTCCACTGTGCCATGGTTTAACCCCAGATAGAAACTCAGCTCCACACCAGGACTCACTCATTCAGCCCCAGTGGGACAGGGGACAGAATTGGAAGGGTAAAAGTGTTAGAAAACTCATGGATTGAGGTATGGACAGTTTAAGATGTAAAGTAAAAGCCACACACACACGAGCAAATTGAAACAAGGAATTTATCCGCCACTTCCATGGGCAGGCAAATGTTCAGCCATCTCCAGGACAGCCAGACTTCAACACACACAATGGTGACTTAGGAAAGCCAAAAAGGTCCCAGCTGTGCCCCCTCCCAGCTCCCTGTGCACTGCTGGGGTGGCTGAGGGGCAGAAAAGGCCTTGGCTCAGTGCAAGCCCTGATCAGCATCAGAAAACATCCCTGAGTTATCAACACTGATTTCAGCACAAGCCTAAAACACAGCCCCACACTCGTGAAGAAAATTAACTCTACCCCAGACAAAACCAACACACATTGTCATGAATCTTTACAGTCCTCTAAGTTCCAGGAACTTCCATAGCGTTTAGAATAAAAAAGATATTTGTTTATGGTTTGGTGTGGGTTTTCCATTCTGTACACATATTGTGTGTAAAACTACTACAGACTAAATAACAATGCACATGTTTGTGAGTTGCTACAGGATCACTTGTGATCACTAAATCATGATTCACAAGAATCCCAAGACTATTTACATCTAGGATATATTTGGAGGATGTGGATGGCATGCCTGATTTATCTCTGATAGAAACCTGGTTATATACAGAATGCTCTTTGGCTACTCCTTTTATCAGACTAGTCTACTCTTTGGTAAAAACATCAAAAATTATTATCATTTATAGCAGATATTAACCAGAATATAAATTACCCTCCAATTTTGAGCTAGGAAATAACGTCATGTAGTCAAAAGCAGTTATCCACATTTCCTATTTTATTGAGGGAGGAAACTGTTAATCATATGCCTGCATGATCAGTTGTCACTGTATTTCATAGGTCCTTTCATTTCACACTGAATTTAAACTACAGTTAAAAAATGTATTTTGCTATCAGTCATTTTACTTTTTTATTGCAATTATTTTTCATTAGACCCTAATACTAGGTTTAAGACAACAGTCTTGACTTTTTCCATGGCAAGATATAGTATGGTAGGAGTTTCTAATTCCAGGCTGTTGTCAAGGCAGAACTTACTGTCTTGCAGTTTTGAATGCAAGTGTAAGTGAAGGATTAGTCTACTTTTGCTAGAAGTAAACATAAACAGAGTTAATGCTGAAACTAAGCAAGGTCAAAAAATAAACCTTCCCACAAGATTAAATGATTTGAAAGTTCTTTATGGTAATTATATATTAGATCTCTCAAATCATATACACAACCTACCTCTTTTTCCTCTTCCCCTCTCTTCCCAGATGCAAGTGGTATGATTTTTATTTCTGATAAGGAATAGAAGGATGTTAGGAGAAAGATAAATACTGAAACATTTCATCTCTCCTGTATTTGAAAATGCCAGTCTTTCTTAAGACCTCTGACCCAGTCCCAACTGATATCAAATGCTTTAGTTGTCAAAAAGTAGAATCTCTTACTATTCCACCTTAAAATTTCTTCTCACGTTCTTCAAGTTACATAGAATTAAGAAACATCTAATTAGGAGTACATGGTCTGAAGACCTCTTAAGGTATAACAGAATTAATAAATAGAAAAAAATGAATGTTCTTGTTAATGTGTTTGTGACATACAGGTAATTTTGGAGCAACTTTCTCTGCAGGGATGAAAGTTTCATCTCTCTTCAGGGAGAAGGAAACATAGCAGAATGAGTGCTAAGAAAACTAATTATTAGTTATTGTGGTGTATTTCTGATTTTGTTTCAAAGTTTAGAATTATTAAAAGGCAATTTCAGTCATTCAAGACTAATTTCACAATGCTTGAATAGTGGCGATTTGAGAGGCCAGGTGTTCTGCAAGTACATATTGTACAAACTTAATATCCTACTGTATGCAAATTCAAGGGAATTAAGGTCTTTACAGCCATTCAGCCTTTATAAGTAGCTTATCATAATACAAAGCAGTAAATGATGTATGGATAACACAGCCCTGGTCCATAGTTCCAGTCCTTGGATGCCTACCTAGCTGTCATGCTGAACAGATGTCTTTGAGTCCAGAGGCAGTCTCCTCATTGTCCTTGCCCTGGCTTCCCAGGATTCCTTTGGGTTTTTTCCCCTTTTTAGCATTTAAAGAACTGAGAACATTTGTCAACTTTTGCAACTGGCACCAGTCTTTTGTAGAGTGTTCTGTTAGTCAGCACACCTTTTTTCCACAGCATCAGTCTTGAAAGTACTTTAGTTCAAATGTCATCCCTTTAAAGAATATCAAAGTTGTTCACATGAAGCCAAGTTTTATGTATTTCATGACGATGAAAGAATACCATCCAGTATTGGAACTGACTCCTGGTTTTCAGCTGTGTAACACTGGTGTTATTGTGCTACAATATAAATACTGTGTAACTGTATTTCTCATGACAGTTCCTTCTGTATAATTCCAGCTGTATCCATAATTCTGGGTAATTCAGGTTAACCTGAGGTGTGCTGTGTGTGATAAATCTGACTTCCTCTACCATGCAGAAATACACAATAATTTATCCAGTTGTCTTATACACCATCAACATTACTAACCATTTTAGGTGATTAATCTGCAAAATTTAAGAGACACTATTCATTTTAGATCTGGTATTCTTTATACTGTATTCTCAGAGTGTGCGTGGGACATGTGGGTATTGAAGAATACCTCTTTGCCTCCATCCACTAGTACAGTACACCTCCTGTTTGTTTTTGCAGTCATGTTCATTAAACTTCTGTGCTGGAGCAATAATCTGCTCTTTCTCATCTGAACTCTGCCTCCTATGTTTAGGAAAAGTTTGAAATCCAGAAGAACCATGCATTTCTTTGTTCCCCCTTTTATAGTACATGACAGAAGTCATCTTGACCAAGTTTGGAAATGAAAGATAGGTATAAGAAAGAGCTTGAAAAAGGGATAGAGAAAACCTGAAAGTGAAGCTTGATTTGGACAAGTTATGGTTGAGAAGCACAGAGTGAGGAAGAAGGACAAATATGCATAATTTGGGGTTTATGTCACATCTCTTCCCAGAGAACATAGTGATCAGAAAGAGTAACTAGTTCACAGTGTTAAGTATGGTCTGTGTTGTATGGCTTTCCTGAAAAAAAAAAAAGAAAAAAAAAGAAAAAAAAAAAAAGAGCAAACCCAAAACCATACTCTTTTTCTAGTATTTTCTCACATATTTTCAAAATACCATAAAGAAGTCACATAGAATTCTCAATTCTATTACTGTAAAATATTGAATATATCTTCAAAAGATTTGTGGTAGTTTTCATAAGTTAGAAAGTTGGATATAAAATGTCATGCTAATCATGTCACTTGAAATTCTTTGAGAATATCTTTATATATTGTTTAGCTGCTTCTTCACATAATACATAGTTTAATAACAATGCATCAGAAGATAAAAAAGTTTGTCTCTGGAAAACTTGACAAGTCTGAGCTGGAGCAGCAGGTGAGTAACAGCAAGAAATTTTTTAGGACAAGCATTAAAAAATTATGATATAGTAAGTTTTCTTGATTCATGTAATTTACTTTTTGGAGAAAATATTGCCATGGCTCAGTCAACAGTCCATGTGAAATCAGAGTAAACATTTTCACATACATGTCTGTAAAGTAATCAAAACAGGGAAAAAATATTACTGCAACTTTCATGTGAAGGAGACTTCTTGCAGCTCAACTTCCTGAGACTTAAATGCATGAGAAAGATTCTAAAAATGGGATACAGAAAATCATATATGCAAAATCATAACATACTTTGCAATTTTCTCCATTTATATGCCTCACATTATAGTCTGTATCAATGACCAACATTTAACTGGACTTCCTTCCTTGTGCATTATTTCAATGCCAACATGAAGTTGGAATGCAGCTTAAATAACAGTTGGAAGCAGTAGCTGGAAAGCACTTTCAATTTATTAAATCTCACGACTTCGATGATACAAGATTACAAACTTTATGAGACCAATGAATTTGCATATATTTTTAGCAAATATGATTTTAGTTTGTGGTTTTTTTTTAAACAGACGTTTATCTTATAGACAAATATCTAATGTACATTAGCTATCTCAGTTTAAGGTCATAACAGAGATGAAGTATGAGTAAGTTTATTTTTTTTTGCTACCACTGTGTTACTAGGTGAGGTTAACATTAAAGCCTGACCTCGTCTACCTACATCATGGGCAAAAATTTCATTGCCATTAGGATTTGATAGAAATCTCTCTAAGGCATCCAGTTATCTCACTGTAAAAAAGATTTTTTGACAGTGAAAACATAGCCTAAGTCTACATAGTAAGACAGATGGGGCTAGTTGTGTGAGTGAACAGGATTTGGTTCCGTATGGCTCTCCATCAGAGAAGCCATGAGCAGAATGGAGCAAAATAGCAGGAGGCAGATGAAAAATATGAGGGACATTTGGAATAGAAAAAATTAATATCAATAAAAAAGCAGGTTTATATGCTAATATTAATTTTGGAAAAATTTCTGCCAGCAGATGCATCTTGCTAAGAACAGTTTATTGCAATAACAGATGTATATAATTGTACCCTGAGAAAATGGCATTGGCTGACATCAATCCCATATGCTTTTTGTTTTAAGGTAAAAAAATAAGGTAGTTACGCTCCAACAGTTCTGCTAACATTAGTTCATTTACAATGCTGAGCTGTCTCTTTTTAATCTAAAAGTTATAACCTGAAATGTTACCTGATTTAAATTTCAAATTCACAGGTCACTATAAATTTTTATAGTGGTGAACAGATGTTCATATGAGCTGTACTTAGCTGTAGAGCACCTTAAACAAAAACATATCAATGAAATGCCAAAATTAAATCTCCACCAGAAATGCCAGGGGACTAAGTCTTTCAAAAGTATTGGTGTTTGCTATTAGTTTTCCTGTAATCTCTTGCTCTTTTTCCCCCTGGCTTGACACGAACCACAGACTACTGTTGATTGTTTAAGAAATTTATATTCACATAAAAAATAGTTTCAAGACTCAGAGGTAAAATTGTAACACGCATGTATGTACATCTGTTCAAATAGTGTCTTGCTCAAACGTAAAAAAGACGGACACGTTAAGTTGTCACTGCTGCCATATTTGTACTTGATTAAATGCCTCATGACAGTTAATGATCATAAGAATTCAGCAAAGAGAAGTTAATTGTCAGTATCACACTTTTGAGGGACATTTTTATTGCTCAGTAAATGAGGAAAAAATTTAGGAAAGTATGACAGCAGTTGAAAAAAAGCTTAGCTATAACTTCAGAATTTAAAAACCAAGCCATTATCTACAATTATTTGTGTCCAAGATACTTCCTTTTAGATTGTTATACTCCTAGGTAACTCCATAAATGATCTGAGTTTGCAGTGGTGAGAAGCAGATCAAAATCATATCCTCAGAGCTCAATTTATTCACTTGACTACAGGTGTCATAATTATCAAAGCTGTGAGTAATTTCAGAGCTATGGGCAGAAGTAATATGGGGTTTTTTCTGCCTCTCAGATATATAATGGCTCAGAGTGACAAGGCACATCAAAGTCATTGTGTATATTCTAGCAGGTCGTACAATCAGTCTGTCTGATCAACACATTTGTGTGCTGAGAATGACTTGGGGCCTGAGCATTCTTCATTTAAAAAGAAAACTGTCTCTGGTGCAGTCTTGAGCATAGATTCAGGAACCACACACACCACAGGCAGCTTTAGAGGACAGCAGGCTGATGCTCAAATCAGCAGCATGGTCAGTACTCTCCTGCCTTCACTCTTTCATATGGGGCAGGAAAACAGCACAAGAAATGTAGAGGATTTAGTGAATAAAAGAAGGAACAGAGAGGGGTTTCTCAGACCAAGGGATGTGCAGGCACATTGCAGAGCTGTCTGAACACAGTACTCTTGCTCCATCTGGAAGGTTTCCAAGGACAATCTTGGATTTTTTTTAATATTTTTTTTGGAACAAGAATATTCCAGCATATGAAGCATCTTGACAATGCTATCCTCTTAATGGAAAACATTCAAGTATTTCTGAGTGAACATTCCTCTTAAATTCTGCTCAGTCCAAATCAACATGTGCATTTGGGTGGCCACAGCCAGATGAAGGTCACTGGTCAAAGAGGGTGGGCTCACATTCCAACTTCAGTGAAAGCAGAGTTCCAGCTCCAGTTTAGCAAAACCTATGATGACATCTCAAAATGTCTTCCCTGGCTCGAAAATAGTACTTTTATATTCTTAGTAAAACCTCGCTTTTTCTTATCTTGTCATGTTTTTATGTATTTTTATAGGGCTGAAAACCTCTTTATTTTTCTATCTAGAAGTTTGCTCAATTTTATTGTTGGAATAAAGCTGGCATATTCTTACAGTGAGACAGACACTGCATCATCAGTACTTAATCTGTTTGGCCCACTACAGCTTGCCTCCTAGCACATTGCTTTTCATCTTCTTGCATTTAAAAAAAAAAAAAATAAAGTTTTGTTTGATACTATGTGTACCAGAGACATTGTTCTGTAAGCCCCGAGAAGGATTGAAAGAAACAGTGGGTAAGGATGCTAATGATAGGACATGATTCTGGTTGCTCTGCTGGCATCTTGCTGGGATCTGGATCATCCCTTAGATTATTCCCTCATTTGTCACCTTCTTGGGTTTAGCTGGGTAGAATTCATTTTCTTCCTAGCAGCTGGTACAGTGCTCTGTTCTGGATTCAGAATGAGAATAATGCTGATAACACATTGATGTTTATGTTGCTGCTGAGCAGGGCTTACCTTAAGACAAGGAATTTTCTGTGTCTTATGCTCTGACAAGAAGGAAGTGCACTCTGGCCCCTGCTCAAAGCACCAGATTAGTTGTATCAGACCTTTAGAGCATTACAATATCCCGCTTTCCCTTGGACTTCTTGAGGCAGAAGAATTTTAGCATACAGCCTTTTTTTTCTTGTTTCCTCTTCCCCTAAGTGCCTTCCTGAAAACTTAGGGCTCCCATTTCTCGTTAGGATGAAGCATTCTGGGGAAACAGCCAAGGTGTACTTTCTATCTGTACAATAAGTTTGTTTAACATTATCCCCCAGAATTTACAGCCTGTGTTTTACCATGTGGCTGCTCAGGAGAATGATGCTGTCATCTGCACAACATGCAACTCATAACCAGAGGAAAGAAGATGAACAAGGATGAATACCAGTAACTTTTCCAGTTTCCTTTTCTATGTTGTCGCATGGCTTGTTGCATAAATGAAAAGCTCTGAAGGACCAGTCTCAATCACAGTAGCCTGCAAATTATACCCCTTTTTATGTTAGAGGTGGCTAGTCAAACCACATGTAGAAATTACCTCTTCCTCCCTGTTTTCAGGGAGCCCTGTTGTGTTTGTTCTTGCATCTCTAGGGCAACACTCATGCTATCATGACTCCTCTCTAACAAAATATTAAACCCACTTTAGTTTGGACACAGAAATCCTTGCTTGGACTTGAGCATTCCTGCCTTGCTTTCATGTTTCTCATGTCTGACACAGCTGAACCANAATGAACCAACTTGGGAATAAACACAGCGGGGAGGTACAGGGGAACAAACTATTAACATGAATAGCAACTGAATTAAACCAAAACAAACGTGAGCAGCAACAATGTCCATGTCCCAGCTGATGGGGCATTATTTCACAACACTGAAAGGAGAGGAAGTCTGGCTATACCAGGCAAAGTATTGCCCACTCTCTGGCACCCCATGATGGACAAGGCAAAGCTGTTCTGATGCCATTGTAAAGGGAGACAAACCTGAAAACAGGGAGTTTGTAGTACATTTACATGCTGCCTTAAGTGGAGGACACTCTTAATCAGAAGTTGAGCTTGCAGAATTTTTTATATATTCCTCACACTTTTTCTGTAACAGGAAAGACACTGAGCAAAGGACATATATCCTCCTTTTCCCAACACATTGCTTGTAGGACTGCAGAGCAACTAATAATGCCTAACGTATTAATAGCAGGCTGAACCAAGTTCTCTATTCATAAAAGGCCTTAATCAACATGTCAGACGTGTCAGGGATTGAGTCTGTATAGCCTTCTTTCCCCGTGTAAGGAACAGCCCTTTCTCATGCAAATAGTCCCCAAAGCCTATTCGGTTTCTGAATGAGTAGTGCCATTCAGAACTGGCCCTGCTTCCTCTCACAGGAATCATGGCTCCTATGCCCAGATAAACTTTTACCACTTTCGTGAGCAAAAGGCACACTTTTCAAAATATCCTGTGCCAGTTCTGCAAACATTGCCACTCTAACGAAGGATATAATTATACATGCTCACTGACAGCTATTAATCCTATTAATCTCAGACTCTGCCCTCTTCAAAAACAAAACAAAGACTCCAACCAAAACCAAACTCCATTGAAATGCAAAACTGTTTATACATGAGTGTAGAGTTTTGAAATTTGATCAAATCTGGACAAATAATCTAACTTCATTGAAGCCTGAGGGAATGATTATAAATCAGGTATATGTTGTAAAAAAGAGTCTGTGAATATATGGGCAGGTAAACCCTGACCATTTGCTGTGCAATAAAATGGACTGTTAGCCAGATAATGAAATCATAAAACACTGAATGTATTTTTCTAGACATTTCCAGGAAAAGGAATATAAAACCATTTTGGATTTTTAACTAGATTTTCAAATTTTATATTTTTTTATAGTTTCTCTTTCAGTTAGTTGGAAAAAAGAGTGATACAAAAAAAAAATGCTGAATTGGGGCTTTCTTCCCCATGCAAGTTATGGCAGTGATTTAGACAGAATGACTGATGTTAGTTGGGTAAGATGCAGAATAATTAGTGCAACCTTCCTGGGTCAGACCCACAGAGATCATAGGGTTCAAGGGAAAAAGGGTTATTTTTTAATCAAGACATAGCATTCACTCCTGATCATACTGAAGATGAGGAGTGTTTGCAGCCAACTCAACAGTACTTGTATTTTATGCCAACCTTGCCATCTTTTGAAGTAAACCTTTGAACTGAACTTAAATTAGCAGCTGAGCGATTATTTAGTTAATTTAAAATGCCAACTTATTTAAACTGTCAACTCAGTGATGAAAAGTAACTGCATGGTTTACTAGGGCACCAACGCTGGAATAAACTAACTTCCAATCCAAGTAAGTCAGCCCATCATTGTTCTGCAGAAGTGTTACTGTCACATCCTTGCACTGGAGCCTCCACTTCTGGCACACTGAGTCATGGACATGAAACTGGTGTGTTTAAGAGGTACTGGAATAGGTGCAGTTATTCATGACTGAAATACACTCTGTTATGAAGATCTCTTGTGCTGCTTTCCACTTACAGCTTAACAGAGCTCTCTAAGGGTATTTCTAGCCTGATTATGAATTAATTTCATGCAGACACATGCACTGATTCACATATTCAGCAAGTGGTAGCTTAGAGTGAGGATCATTTGTTTAAATGCAATTTGTGTTTATCTGCAGTGGTATTAGCTGTGAGAGACAGTATAAGCAAGGAAGCTCAGTATATTTTTTTTTCTTTTCTAATTATAATTAAGTATTTCAAACATCTATTTGAAAATTACTAGAGAAGATACAATATTTTGCACAAGGGATATAGCTCAGATATCTGACATGATCTTTAGATAAAATGTAAGAAACATACAGAACTCCTGTCTGTAATAATGAAATTTTTGATCTACTGAATTTACACTGCATGTTAGCTAAACTTTTAACTTTTCTGGTGTATTTTCCAAACACATATCCACAAAATTTCTCAGGGATCAATTATTTCTCTAAGTTGTTGTTGCTGATGATGTTGTTTTTGAAACTCATACATTTTAATTATATTTTTCAGACCTTTTGATCTTTGTTTAATATTTTCTGAAATGGAATGCAGGGAAAAGTTCAACTTTACTGTACTCACAGTATTAATATGGGAGGGAAAATCCAATGTTTGTAGTAACATGATTTTAGGTTTCAGATTTCTTTTAAGACCTGTAATCACAGATATCATAGGGTCGTTACATTCTAGCACTAAAACTGATATACATTATTCAATGTATCTCATTTTAATCATTACTGAGATTTATAGTGCAAAAACTACTGTTTTCTACTATGTGAACAAAATGTGGGTTACAGTAACAGTGAGTAACTAGAGGAATTTTTTTTATTTTCCTTTTACTTTGCCATATACAATATGGTGTGATGTACAAATAATGCAATGACAGCTTTCTTTAGTAGATTTTGGCCACCTGAGGAGACAGAATCATTTAGGACACAATTTTAAATCCACTGCAAGGAAAAAATCCTTTGGCTTGAGTTAGTAAAGCATGGAACTGCAAGAAATGCAGTATGGGATCTGCACTGATCCTGACTGTAACCCAGCCTTCTTTCAATTGCCCGTGGACACAAGTGGGGGAGCAGCATACAGAGTGAAGAGTGAGAACACCGGGGTGCTGGGAACTCAGCCGTGCCTCTGTATTTGTGTCTCGTGGCACTGCAAAACAACACATCCTGACAGTCACCTCCTACCTGCTCCTTGCCGTGCTTGTCGCAGGATTTGTTCAGCCCAAACACACAGAAAGACCAGGAGGAGTGGAATAGCACAAAGGGAAGCACTGTTCCTGTAGAGTTCCTATCTTGCAGTAGAAACATAAGAAAATTTATCTGAGCAGGGGGAGTTCTGACTTTCAGCAGCTTTTGGTGAAGAAACCTACCAAGACAACAGAGAAGATGCTGACAAGAAAAAATATTCTATTGAAAGTTTAGGAAAGATGCTAAAAAAGAATAGAGGACAATAGCTAGAATTCCTGCTTTAGCACTGTGAAACATAAATGGCATTTGTTATTGATTTTATGAAAAGAAATGCTGCGAATCACATTACTCTAGGAAAATTCCAATGACTTTTGGAGTAATAAAACAAGTTCTTTTCCAGGCAACTGTTCCATGGTTCTTCAACAACTAAGGGTTTCAGTAAGTATGGTTTCACTTCAGTAGAGCTTAGAATCATCCTTTATATTTTGCACAGCAGACACATGATATTTTAAGAACCTTATTTTTCTCAGTTTCTATAAAATGATTAAAAAACAGTGAGAAACCATTACATGCATAAACAGAAACAGGATCTAACCTTGTGTTTTCTAGACATTTCCAGCATGTATAATTTCAAAACATTAAAATACACTTGTGAGATGAAAATTTTCCAACTCAGTTCTTGTAAGGTTCCCTAAACTCCAATTGAAATCAAAGGAGCATGTACTTAAACACTTTCTGAAATTAGTCATAATGAAAATGAATTAAGTTTGGTCTATTTCCCAGTATTTCCCTAGAGTCACAGTTCTTACATTTTCCTCCCAACTGTAGTCTGGGTGATATTTGGAGCCTGGAGTTTTTGAGCTATATGGTTTGGTAGTCAGTAAAGCCTATTTCTGCTTTGCACAACCTCTTTGCCAGTTTGGTCCTAAAGGAGGAAAAGAAAACAAAGTCACAACACTAGAATGTTTTCAAGAGACCATGTGCATATGCATCCATGTAAATCATGCTGAAAGAGAAAAGCTGATTCTTCAAAGTAAACTTTTAAACCTCTGTGTATGAGCTATAAGGCAATAAATCTAATTCATTAACAAAAATAGAGCAACCCTAGAACAAGTGATATGGGAACAGTACTGCCACCTTGCTGAAGGAATAAAATAATGTGATTTCTATTTCTCAACATTGTTTGGATAGACTATAGTTATCAGAATTTAGTACAGTAATAGCCTAGTAATTAACAGTAATTTCTTTTATCACTGTGTGAATGGCATTATAGAAAATACAATGACCTATAAATTTTTTCATGAGTTCTAAAGTTATTGGCACCGTATTTTTAATTACTCTTCTAGTCACCTAAAGTGTTTTCGATCAGTTACTGAGAGAATGTCAAAGCACCCCGATCAACCTGTTTTCTTGATGAACTGATAAAAAAGTTAAAAAAAATTAATCATGATTTTACAAGCATGGTGTGCTTAAGAGGTAACTAGAACTACTACCTGCCACTTGACAACTTTTGGTAATATAAGTGCTTGAAAACATTTTTATTTTTCTTTTAAATTTTAAAAATTTTAATTTTTTTGAGAAAGATTAGTATTGCTTTTGACTGCTCATTTGTAATTAAAATTGCATTTAAAAAAATTAAAATTGTATTTGAAAAAAAAAAGGAAAAAATTGAGTTGTTGAAGAAAATGTAACACAATTACATCTGTTGCTTGATCCATCTATTGATTGCTATTACCATCAGTATTTCATATGCCTTCTCAACATCAAGGGAGAATATGAAGTCTTAGATGTTCAGAGAGTAGCTAGTGGCAGTTTTAGTTTGATCCTGGGTGTCTCCTTCCACTTCTTCCATCCCTGCTCTTATTTTAAATGCTATTTCACACAGCTGCTTGCAGAGCAGTGACCTGAGAGCATCTTTGCCATAGCGGGTGTCAGGATCTGCTCCTAAACATGGGTGACAAGGCTGTGCTGGCTTCTTCCCAAGGGAGCTACTGAGGCATAGGCATGCCAGGAGCTGACGGGTCACACACCTCCACATGGTCCCTCGGGAACTATGGGGATGTGATAAAAGTCACCATATCCCTAAATCCAGAAAAGAGAAAACTGTGAGGTTGACTGAAACTGCCTTTCCTTCTCCTACACCAGTTTTTTGTTCACAATAGAACTCCCAAGGCCGTTGCCACCTAAATAGACTACCATTTTGAAACTTTTTTTCAGTGTCTAAATGAAGATTATCTTTTGTACAACTGTTTTAATACTTTAGAAAAAGGTAATCAATTACAAAGTGTTTGTATTCTCCTAGAAATGGATCTTCCTGAAAATTATTTGGAGAAGAAATGTTGCTTAAAATGGAGCTGATGGGGACAGAAGAGAAGACCAAAAAGTGCCACATCAGCTCATCTTCATGAGTGGAATTAAATACCCAGTACAAATATTTGTGTGTGAACATGTAGTGGAAGGAAATAGTGGCAAAAAGAAGAGAAAAGGTACCAAAAGAAAAAAAAAAAAAAGTCTGAGATATTATTTTTTTTTCATTTTTAAAAGGTTCCAGTTTCATCACATTGTCATATCCTTAACTTTGCACTTATCCAACCCAATTCTTCCCCTCTGCCCACTCGCTTCCTCTGTCCCCCCTTCACTTCTCTTTGCTGTGTGTTTTAAACTGAAAATTCACATATTGCTCAGTACTTACCCATGAATGCATGACTAGTAGCCCAGGTTGTCTCCAGCCCTCCAGGATGAAGGGCTGTGATTTAAACAGGTAACTTTGGAGACTGTGTGGCTCCAAAGGCCCCCACTGTACCAGTGTCAGTGAGTATTAATATGTAATTTGGTGTATATGTCATTGAAGTATCCTATGCCTATAAAAGCTATAGTATCTTTGCTCTTCAGCTGCCATGCTTTGGATAATGACATGGAGGGATTTGATGTTTGTAAAGTTTAGGTGTTTGCATAGTAGTGGGACTTAGCAGTGCAATGCCTGATTGCGTGGATTGACTTCATGCAGCCTCTACTGAGCACATCTCCTGCAATCTGTCTGCCTCAAATACCTTGAGTACCAGAAACTGTTAAAAACACTGTAGCACAAGCCTACCTCCATAACTCCTTCCCAAGGCAGTTCCATTTTATGAAGTAGAGGTCAGCACTTTATATTTGGACTTTTAAGACGTAGACCATCTTTTACTGCAAGTTATCAACACTTCACCTCCACTAATGACTACATAGCTCAGACCATCCATTTAGAAATAGTAAAACATTTTTAAGAGTTAGGGTCTTTTAAAAGAGAAAATTACTATTTATACACATTTTAAAAACCCAAACAATTGGTTTTTTTTTAAATGAGAAAGCACCAGAAGTATGTATTCTCCAGATCTCAAATAACTTCAGATACTGCTCTTTCAGCCTTGTGAAGCAACCCTGACTTAATTTTATCAACAGCGAGAGTTGTTCCTATCTAGTTTCTAGGAGAAATTCCTTCTAAGAAAGAAAAGGTTGAGATGTTTGGTCTCAGTTCTTATCTACAACGATGAAGCTGTACATTGCCCTCTGTGTCCGAAGCTGCAGCTGCTAGAAGGAGTTAACCCCGAGTGGAAGGTATTCACCAGGGAACCCTGAATCACCAGAGTAGTAGCTTCTGTCTCCTGTGTCCTTAAGCAATTTCTAGTAAAAATCTGTTCCTAGCAATCCACTGTGCTGCACAGGGCCAGCAAGGCTGAGTGCTGGTGTCGCACACAGCGCAGCCACTGTCCCCCCCATTCATGCTGGCTTCGCAGCAGACGCTGAATCAAGAGGTCACAGCACCAGCTGAACTGAGGATCTTCCTTTCTCCTTTGGGTCTCTTTGCATTTGGGGAATAGACTATCCCGGATGTGTGCTTTTTCTCATCCCAGATAATCATACTTCCAGAGAAGCCAAAAAATTACATCAGTGAGATGGGAACCAGGGTATTTGCATTATGTGTGTGAACTTGTTTTACTTGCTCCATAAGTGGTTAAGATCATACCACAAACATGCCTGCGGATGATTCTTTTATTTACTTTTCCTTATAGCAGTTCTACTATTTTAAATTATTACAGTAACAGCTATGAGAAAAATGTTGCAGAGTTAGTTATTTTCTCTCTACATGGTTCTACATGGCTCTCTTTATGTAGTCCTTGAGCTGTGAATGCTTTTTTTTAATATACTAAATATTTTGCAGCTTAGTCACTGAAGCATAATGTGAGAACATATGAGAATCACTCTCTAAGAATGCAAATACACATTGTTATGTAACAAATAATTTTAGGGAGGTGAAATGGGAGTCTCGCTGTACTTCACAGGCAGGGTTAGCTGAGTTTTTTTTATCTACCACATCTTATACATTTTCTTTCGTAGACTTTCATATTTCCCTTCCCTGAATGTGAATGAATACTTATCCCTATTGAATCCCTATTGAGTCCCTAATGAATACTTAGTGGAATTAAAAACACGAATTTGAGTGAAAAAAATCTGCTATTTGATCAGGGTGAAAATGAATTTCCACATTGCAGTATCTTACTGAGTGTACTGGGTGCTACTACTGCCCATTTACTGGCGAGTGTCACACAATGGCTATTACAGTTTTTGCAACTCTCAGTCTAACTATACGGCCTGTGACTTTTTAAATAAAAAAGAATTTTAGTGGCAGTTACTTATTTTAATAACTCCCAGGATTTAAAATCTGTACTTTTTGGCCAAAGGACACTTTGTCTTTTATTTCAGATAACAGGGAGTTATGTAAAAGGTGGTTCTTACTCCTGAAAACAAACTTTATTTGGGAAATACAAACCTTTTAAGAAGTGTCTTGTCACACACCTTGAATGAGCCTTGCTATATTTAAACAATGAATTTCAGAGGAGAAGTCAGTTGAAAAGAAGTATCAATAGTTAAAGTGTTAAATGTAGTTTACAGCTCCTGCATTTCTATAAATGAGTTGTGGTGTGTATGTGCTTCAGTTTCTTCATCTGTAATAAAAAAGTCAAAAATAAGAGTTACAATATGCCTCATGAGAGTGTTGAAGGGTCGACATTTACAGAAGATCAAAGCAGCAATCCAAAAATCAGTTTGACCTTGTATTTTGTCCAGCATGGATTCAAAGTTGTGAGAAAACAAACAAACAAACAAACAAACAAACAAACAAAACACACTAATTCTGTACCTACAGTACACAGAAATTAGTTTCAAGTTCATGAGAAATTAGTCCAAGATTTCCCAAAAACTTGGCACAGGCTTGCTTGGTAAATCTTTCAGAATTCAAAAGGCAGAAGAGTAGCTGAGAGAGAAAAAAAAGGAGTTAAAATCTCAATATTTTATATACTTTATGTATATCACAAGCAAAAGGAACTTTCATACCAAAGTGGAAAGCTGTCTTTCAAATTCCAGGTCATCTGTTGTGCTGTTTCAGCATATGTCCTATGCCCTTGGGTCTTAGGAAATAAAACCAAAAGTAGCTGTTTAATCTCAGAAATCATCAGTTTCATAACTATTTTGATTGGATTAAGAGTTTATATATGCATTTCACTAACATTGCCTAATATATAATGGTAGTTATATATTGAAACGAAACACTGGAGAGAAATTCTGCCTATTTCAAATCCCCATTGACCCAAACATGCCTATGCTTAAACTTTAGCTCACTAAACATTGGTGTCTCTCTTCACTCTTAGGTGTTAAAATGCACTGGGAAAAGAAAGCACAAGACATGGTCTCAGTTTTTTGGGGTGAAATGACTACTTATACATTATGTAGAGTCACCCATTCACTTACATACAAGACTTCATATTTGTGTTAACCTCCTAAAGACTGAAATTCTCCTCCTTGGCAAACAGAAGGCAAAAAGGTAAACTGCTGTTTTCCTTAACCAGAACATCTGCAGCTACTACCTGAAATTACCCCTTTGTGTTCAATAATTATTGGGAGAGTCTTGCTGAATATAGGGTCATCTAATTGATTCCAGGCACCTGACTCCCTGGAGGAGAGGTAAGCTAAGGAGAGTGGGAGGTGGAATGGAAACAGCATGAGTTTCTTACAGGCAGATCTTCAGCTATCAAAGCCCTACTGACTGTGCTTAATTTATATGCTGCCAGAATTTTTGGGGCTACATATTTGAAAAGAACTCTCATTTTCTATTACAGTGTTGGCTCTATATCCTATATGTCTCCTGCAAAATAGTACCTAGATAACACTTAGAAGGACCTAGACTTGATAATAAAAGTGTGCAAATCAGGAGAGTTCTTGCAGGAAAACAAAGGCTGGTCAGAACTTCCTCTGTATAGATAGTAATAAGACCATCAGACTGCTGTTCACAGAATCACAGAATAATGAAATCAATTAGGTCAGAAAAGACCTCTGAGTTCACTGAGTTAACCCATAGCCCAACACTACCCTGTCAACCAGACCATAGCACTGAGTGCCACATTCGGTCATTCCTTAAACATCTCCAGGGACTGTGACTCCACCACCACCCTGGGGAGCCCATTCCAATATTTAGTAATCTTTTCTGCAATAAATTCCTCCTGATGACCAACCTAAACTTCTCTGGGCATAGCTCAAAACTGCGTGCTCTCATCCTGTCGTTTTGGGGATCTTCCTTTTATATGTATGGCAGAAGTGAAGCAACAGATAATTTTAAGAAACAGACAGACTTTTGGTTGACTCCTTTTAACATTCCAGCAGCACACATTCCTAATCTGTGCCCTGGTATTGATTAGACATCAAAAACCATAACACAGAAACATGTTTCATCAGAATGTGTTGATCTTTACAGACTACAGCTGTACTTGGTAGTGCGCAACAAGAATCTGAAACTAGAATTTCATCTGCTAAACTTAAGCAGAAGTTTGAAAGAATGTTTGGAAGAAGGCTGGAAGAGGGATGACACCAGCAGAAACAGCTAAGTGTAAATTTTGTACAGTCTTAAGCAATGCTTTTATGAATACTTTTTACTTTATTTGAACTTTGGTTAAACTTCGAGGCAGTGAATATTTATGAGGGTCTTCTTTTATCAAAGAAGAGAGGAGAAATCAAAAGTGTGTCATATATGCTTATTCTCCCTTTCCTAGATCCTTTCAACCTTCATAAACTTTAGGCATGCTTCAGAGAAATCATGAGATAATTCCACATCCTGGCCACCCTTCAACAGTGCAAACAAGAGCAAGGCCTTAGCATTTTCAGAGCTTTGTGTGCATTTCTGTGCTCACATCTTTCCTGAGAACTACTCCAAGTCAATGGAAAGATAGATAATTGCACTTCTACTAAAAAAAAAGTCTTATTTAGCCAATTCATTGTAAGAGTGTGACCCTTAAGTGAAGACATTTCATCTTGTAGATATGTAAACATGTGACTTAATTTTTATAAAGTTCTTAAAATTGTATGCTTTGTGATACATGGATAGGCTCTGATGTTTATCAATTTTAGTGAAAATAGTCATCATAAGGAAACAGAAATAAATCTTCAGTGCAGCCAAAGGCATTCTCAGGAATTTACATGTTTGCAATGCCAGAGATATACTTGTCTGAATATAGACGCAAGCATCAATTTCAAATGAAAAAAGATTTCTCCAGCTGTTGCCACATCTGTTGTCAGGACCTGCTGCTATGCCAGTGAATGCATTTAAGCAATCATTACAAGAAGTCTTTGTCTCATTGTGCGTACCAGGAAGAGGGATCCATCAGCGTCTGTGAGACAAGAATTTTTGAATAGCAAAAGTAGATTTCAATTTTAATGGAAGACTATCATCTTATATCTTTTTGTATCTTCTGATAACAAAATCAGACTGGGAAAAATAGTACTACAATACAAAAATAATGTGCAAGTGAATATGTCCAGAAGCTCAAAACAGTATTAGGAAAATTTACAAGCAGTGTCTCCAAGAAATAGAATTACAAACCTTCAGCTGAAAACAAAAAGATTTGTATGTGTAAATTGGCATGTGTGACTGATTAAAGTTTGTACCTGTTTGCTCTTGAAGGACATGAATCCTCAAAGTTTTCTCCACAGTGTTGTAGTTTTTCTTGTCATTTATGTAATTCTCAAAAATTCTGGTTTTAAGCAGTATATGAATTGAGAAGAAAGGAAGTTCTCTGAAAATGTAAATAACTGGATGGTTTCCTATAGAGGCATGAAGTTGACCTTATAAAATTGCAAAATCTTGTCAGAGGAACAAGTGGTTTAAGTACATAGATACATGTGCATATGCATATGCATATACATATACATATACATATATACACACACACACATAAAGTACTTCTAAAATAGCTAATTTTTTTTTTTTTGTTATGGTTTTATATAACACTTGGAGAGAGGAACAGACATACACAGTACATTACAAACCATCTATTCAAGTCTTTAAGAGGCTGGATAGCTTTCATGCCTGTGGTTGTTACACAATCTTTAAAACTGCTCCATCCATGAAGAATACCAATAAAACAACCCTCTTCAATGATTTTCTTTTCAGGTCGGTTCTTTCATCATGAATTTGCCTTTTGGCATCTTTCTTACTGTATGTTCAGTGCACTAGTCAAACAAATATAGTTTCACAACCATCATAAAAAGTCAAGCATTCCAAGCTGAACAAATTGGTTTGCACCTGCCAAATACTGCACAATTGTTATTTTGATACATTGTGCATTAAAGCAAAATCCATCAACAGAAAAGTTCAAGGGAAAATAAAAAGTCTTATCATCTACAGAGGTCTGAAAGATCATCTATAGCAGTAGTGAAATTTCTGTGCCACAGTTTAATTTTGAAAGAACATTGTCTTATACTTTCTGTGCTAGATTTTAATTCAGATAGTCTTCTGACAAGATAGAGGTAGTATTCCAGATAATAAAGGTGCTATTACAACTGTTCTTCCCATGCAGCTATTTCTGCACCTTAGTGCTCTATCTGCAGACTGAGGAACTCTCCATGGCGTGCACTGCCATATGTCCAATAAACTGATAGTCCTAGTTCTGAGAAGGTGGTTGCTATCTGTGACCAGCAGGAAGCACAGGAGTACAAAGAAACCTTATCAAAAGGTTTATATTCCACAGACCTTTTCCTTTCCTCTTTTCTCTTTCCTGCACTGTCTATTCTTCACTGAGGTACTGCTTTCTAACCTATTTTTACTCACTCCATTCTTAGACTCCCAAATTCTAATCAGAATCTTTCCCTTTCAAAAGGAAATTTGAATATAATTTCCACTGGAGAGTGTAAACTCATCTTTACTGCAAAAGTAATACAATACACTTCTATCTTCCAGAAATTGTTTTAGATTTCTCAATATGACATTCAAAAGAAATAGGCCATAAGGTTTTCTTAAACATGTAAGTGTATGTCCAATATATTCATATAGTTATTTGTACACTTCTTTGAACTGTATACAATGGGGACATAATTAATAAATATTTGGTAGATACATTAGTAGCTTTGTGTGTTTAGAGCAGCTTTGGCATATAACAGAAATAGGAGCATTACCAGTAAGAATTTTACATATAATTTCAGTAAAGTGAGAATTCCTCTTTTTCAGAAGGTAAAGGACTTCTGTTTCACTAATTATTTTGCTGGTGTTTCAAATGCAAGTCATGTCTAGAAATCCTAAGTAAATGAACCAGAAAATGATAGGGCACATGAAACTACAAATGGCATGTTGTTCTCCTGCAGATTCAAAACACTGAGGCCAGTTCATGAAAGTTCCTACTTCACACTGCGGTCTTTGGAGCATTGGCTATGATAAGTGTAATTTTAGTTTTCCTTGTCAGAAGTCTAATATGAAAAGAGTTTTTTGGATACTATGGTCATATAAGGTATGAGACATAATTATGTGATTTTTGCCTTCTTTTATGATGAAAAGGAGATTCTCAAAGTAGTAGCAAATGGAGGATATCTGCTTTATCGTACATTTGCCTGTCTCCATCTACCAGTGGAGTTAAAAAACATAAAAATAAAAATGGAGTGAATATTAGACCATGTTCAGAAACCTGTTTCCCAGGCTGTTTTTTAACAGGTGCAGTGAAACTGCAAAGCACATGCTGTGTGACTATAGCAATTTTCAGTTATATTTCAGAAACATCAAAGGTAACATGCCTTGTATTTCTCCTTTAGACCTAGAAATTGAAATAATAACAATGAGATGTGTTTCCTTAAACTTTCTGCATGACTGAGCTCACTAATTATGGAAGCTTAGTATTGATGAATAGGTTAAGCTCAGTTGAAAATTAGTCTTTGCTCCCCAAGAGCTTATTTGACTCAAGAAATTTCTTATATAATTAGATGAAAACTGATTTTCTTCAGCACTTAAGGAACCACATGTATTTATGAATAGTCAGTGCCAACACAAAGTTTGCCATTTAACTTTACTCATTTGCTTTTCTCTGTTGCACCTTGGCCAAATATATCAGTCTGTATCAGTATATATTTCTCTAACAGCAGTGTCAGAAGTTGTCCTTCTCATTGTGCCTAATTCTTCATGGTTGGTATATCTTTCTAAGACAGAAACACAGCATAATAATTGTGTATTTAAATAGAACACATTTTCACAATGCTACAAATACCAAAATAGCACAAGCTCTGTTTTGGATTGTGTCAATTATATGAACACTTCTAAAACAGATTCCAAGCCTTACCTAAAATATGCATATGTGTCTTCTTTAACCCCTTATCTGTCTTTTTTCTTGCCTTGCTGTTGATTACTACTTAAGACCTTTCTTTAGGACTCAGATTCAGAACATTAGATAGCCAGAGGAGCAGTCCTACCATGATGAAGTTGGCTATGAACCAGAGACTAACTGTTTTGTCTTTGTAGTACATTTATTTTTCACTCATCAATCCTACAAGTATTCCTTACCAGTCTGTTATAAGTGCTCCTTTAAACAGGTAACTTTTATGTACAGAGGACAACCATTTCCCTAGCAACCCCTTGCAAACAGTGTCTTCCATAGGTAGCTCCTGCCTTTTGCATTTGTGGTGCAAGGGGAAGCTCTGCACTTTCATAAAGCTCCAAGGTGCATGTCTGAAAAGTAAGAATGAACGCCAGCCTTTGAGCCCTATCCAAGATCAGCATTTCTTCTGAAATGTTTCCTTTTGTGCGTTATTGCCAGATGTAGACACGGGAATTGCACGGAAAACACCACAGTTAATTCAACAATATTCTCTGCCAAGGAGGAAGAGGGGAAAATCAAGAAATGTAAGGGCTGGTGTGAAGGAACAAGGCTTCTTTGTACTCAGAGACTAAAAGTGCACCCCATAATAATAGATTCATGGCCCTAGCAGAAGCAATATCACTATTTCCAATGCAAGCAGTAATGGTGACCATCTCTCTGTCACTCATGGTGCAAAGGGTCAGTTTCTCCAGGGCTCTTACTTCCAGAAGAAAATTTCTTATTTAATTATGAGCAGAATCCATTTCTATATTCACAACATGAATTCCCAATAAAGAGTGACACATTTTGATTGCCAGCAGCTGTTACCATCTGATCAAGGGATATATTACAAATATTTTAACAAATGTTTCTCCTCCTCCTCTTTTCCCCCTAAGACTCTGACAAAGTTGATGCATGACAGAGAAATGTATTCAAATGTAAAGAAACTCTCCATGTCAAAGCACCAGTACCATTTCACAGGCACACACATCAAATAGCACCTGTTAGAGTTCCAGCTTTATTCTTTTAAACCTTGACTAGAGAAGTGGCAAGAGCTGTGTGTGTTTTAGACTGTGAAGTTTGGAGGTGATGAGGAAGTTTCCTCCCTGATGACTGAACCTGAAACAAAAAGCTCCCTGTAAGCAAGAAGCTAGACCTTCATTATCTCTTTCCCTAGGTGCTCCACTGAGAGCAGCAGTGTCGAAATCAGAGATGTGATAACACTGCAGAAACAGCTCTCTAGATGTATTATTACGAGTGTTAGAAAATATTTTCTGTTGTAAATCAAGAAATAGGAAACAGCCCTAAACTCTCTGAGGGAGAAGAATGAGTTGCTTAAACAAAGTAGCTCAGATCTGGAGGGAAGAGAGCAATCTACAGTGACAGAGCTCCTAATCTTTGGTTATAATTTGATTTACTACTTTCTTAACTTTGCATGTAAACCCACTGAGGCAAGAACTTCTTGCTCAATTTCATGCTGTTGCTCTTCAACATAAATAAGGTGAGCAGGATGTGGACAATGCTGTTCTTCTATGGAATAGATGTCATTTACATGCATTATATTTAAATCCAGACCCAAATTCTTGATATATGCTCAGGTTCTCATTCAACAGTAGAAATATACTCCACTATTTCTTAGTTACTGTGCACTTCAAAGAGGAAGCAAATCAGAAATCTTTGATGCAGAGAGTTCTTTTATTTAGTTAGTTAGTTAGTGTGTACAAAAGAATTATCAAAGTGCTGCACATCTCCAAACCAGGTATGCAGTCTATCAGCTCCCAGCAAGTCCAGCAGACACGGCAGGTGCTGACCTCTTCCTAGGAAATACTCTGTGTCATTCAGGATACTGGCTGTATGGAAAAGGCAAGCATTCAGCATCTCACTTGATAACCCTAGGAAATTTGGTGCAATTTCAAGTATTAATTTCAAATTTTAATGAAAATAAGCAATTCTGATCTAATGAGGTTTTTAACCAGAAGATGTACAGACTTTCAATAGATCCCATTCAAGCCCCAGGTGACTCAAAAGTGCATCAAACAGTCCCTGATGAGTACAGAGGTGTTAATTCTGATCTTTCTAGAACACCATATTTAATTATTTTATACAGTATACACTCTATCATAATTTTTCTAAACATTCCTGTTCAAATAAACTGCTGCTTACTTCAACACCTTGGAGGTGGTTTCTGTAGGAGAATAAGGTGTTGCACCAGCTTACTCTAGAAGAGAAAGCTAATCATGTTCCCATACTTTTAACCTGCTCTCACTTTCTCAGCTGAAATAAATCATATTAGAAACTTTGCCTTTATGGTTTCTTCTTTGTGCTCTTAATTTCTTTTGCTGTTAGGCTGTTTGGAGGTTGTAAAAATGTCAAGAGGGCTTGTGCTTATAAGATTTGACCCTACAGAGCAATATTGCTAATAAGGATCCCAGACAATTTTGAAGCACAAGATTATTTGCTGGACTTGTTCTTAAAAATCCTAATCTGTTTCTTCTTGATAGATATGTGCTAAGTTAAGGTTCCACAAAAAGAATTTGCAATTTTTTAAAATTCTACTGCCTGGGAAACTCTCCAGTACATTCTTTATCATCTTGGGTAAACTAGAAAGATTGTTTTTATGAGATAAAAAGTTATTCAGCATGTTTAATGAAGTCTCAGAAGAAATAAACAAAAAAGGGAATTAAGTAATAAATAAAAATTTAAAAAAATGTGAGAAGAAATATGAAATAAAAAACGCTTCTAGGATATAATTTTAACATTTTTAGGGAAAACATACTTCTAATTTATCCTTTCTAAATGCAGCACTTTTATTATAGACTGAAAAGTAAATATGTCGCTAAATTATAATCTGATAAAAGTGATTTTCATGGCTGTGCAGACAACAGAGATCAATGTATGGAGCACAGACAGCTCTGGTGTCTGAACACACTCCTCAGTAACAAAGTTCAAAGCAGAAGGAAAGAGACAGACCACTCAAGAACGATGAGAAAAGTGTCATATGATGTCATATGGCTTGAAATATGCCTAACTATATATACAACATACATTAACCAGAAAGCTTTCATGTAAGAAAACATCCACAGTTACAATCTATATATAGCAGCTCTAACTTTGTTTCCTTTTTACCAGGAAATACTTTTTAATCTATTAATATTTAATGCTACATGAACCCTTTAAAGATGACAGACTTTATCTTGTGCACTTGAAAACTGGCGTTGCAGAGATGAAAACCCTTTGTTTTTCTCTGGATGTCAGAGTTCTAGAAAAATAAGTGAGAATCTCTGCTTTTCTAGCTGACTATCTTGTCAAAACAGAGCTTGAAAATGTAAACCAATACACAGTAGGCTATTTCTGTTGTTGCTTTTTTCTTACAGATGGCTGGAGAGCAGGGGAACAGGCCAATAAATGACTTATGCACAAATATGTACAAAGGAATGCACAGAAGCCCTTTAGTCAGAAACCAGTTACATTTGCAGTTAGCTTAATGTAATCTTTCTGGTTATTTCTCCAAACCCGTAGGTTGGATCTTTGCTTTGTGGACAAGAATAGGTTTACATTTTTGTGGGGGAGGATGGACATGTTTTGCAGGCTCAGACAGGTTCTGAATACTAACTCATGGGTGCAACCTATATATACATTTTGAAATACTTTCTCTATCCATTTTTGGTCAAAATTGTCGTCTTTCCTTGTTCATCCTCACATAAGCCACAGTGTTTCTGAATATTTGGGTTTGATATTTTGTTTGTCTGGGGACCAGATTGCTATGGAAGACCAGTGAATATCTGAGAAATGGACAGCCATATCAGAATATTTCTTTTTAGGATGATGTTGAGGGATGTATCTTGATCCTGGTAAGACATTGTGTAATTAATGCTACCTAAAAAGCACTTTTTAAATTTCTGAAATAAAAAATTATGTTCTTTATATTGTTCAAATCAAAGTTACTCATGATGTCTATCTACACTAATTTTTTCTGTGTTACTTTATGGATTTTATGAAATCTGAAAATTTCTTTTTTATATAGTGTACTTTATACCTATTAATATTTCTCTTAAGTAAATATCAATGACATGAAATTGTTCATTATATGGAAGTAATTTCCATGCCAACAACCTCAATGTAAGGCCATCAAAACAAAATAGTGCTCTGCTAGTAAGAATTTAGTTTTTTCCATTCAAGAGTGGCATAAGGGCTTCCATGGATTAGAGCTTCTCAGTAAGTTATTTCTCTCTTCTGTGACCTGTTACATTCCCCAGATTCATGGCTTTCTCCATTAGCCTTCGCAAGGTATAGCGCTCTTTGCCATTTTACATCTCTTCATCCTCAGGGCTACTAACTGAGGCCATCACATACTACAGCATTTGCTTTGCTACTGCTGACAACCTCAAAACATGCCAGTGCATGAAGGTTATTTTTCATGTTTAATGAGGTGCTGTGATTATACTGGAATTTCTAGTGTTTGCCATGATGTTAAAGAGTCACCTTGTCTGACACTGTAAATGAACTTTATTTGCAAAGTAAATATTTTCTCAGAGGTTTCAGTTCCCAAAGAGCAAATTTGAAGCTGCCTAGCATTCTGATGTACTGATGTATGATTGCTCACTGGCCCATATGCTCTATTCTGCAACATTCTTCAAACCAAAAGTCAAACTAAACCACATATTTATAATCACCTTGATCACCCTTAGTAACTGTGTCATTTATCTCATTCCCTGGTAAGAGTGAGTAATCTATATTGTGCTATGCCCTGTATTCTGTGCATCCACCAGTCAGTCCATATTCAATAGGTCTCTGGAATCTAAAGTTTTCCACCTGATTAAAAAGCGTGATGGAGATGAAAGCATTGGACTGGGTCACATCAGCACTACATCAAAATCCCTACTGCTGGTTAGCCTTGAGGGAGGAAGATGCAGCTGGTTACTGTTCAGACAAAAGGTTCATGTGGAGGGTGGTAGCCCATGCAAAAAAGTGAGATTTATCCAAGTCATCTAATTACTCCACCTTTGAAACAAAGAAACTTGGTAGCTCTGTTCACAGTGACACTGGGGAATAAAGACATTAGTTGTTTGTAAAGTTCTTGGAAATGTTCTGATTGAAGATGCTGTGGAAGTACAAACTGTTTACTATGCCTACAGATAATACGTACCTGTGGGCTGGGCTTGGACAGAATAAATGATGTGTTATTAGCATTGGCCAATTAACTGATTTTAAGGGAGTAAAGCAGACAAAGCACTCTGCCTTTAAGGTATGCTAAAATAATTTAGCTTCACCCTGATTTTTCTCTCTGCTTTGAAACATGGGTGGGTAATGTGACCTTGTAGCCTTTTATCCCTCTAAAGTATCTGTCTTTTTACCCTATTTTATGAATGCATTTATAGCTGGAAATTATTTGACAAAAAATCTGCTCTCTCATTAGATAATTTTCTTTGGGAAAAAGTCTTGAGTTTTATTTTATTAGTAAGTGGTAAATTATTTTTTCCCTGTTAGGAGTCTGATTAAAAGTAAGTCATTCCATGTTTTTGTAACTCTATCTCTTGTCCTGACAAATCACTGGCTGACCATTAAGTATATTTTGTAATCACCAGGTTTGTTTAAAAAAATAATTTTCTGCAGAAAAACAAATCAATAAAAACTGTGGGAATTAAGTGTAACCAATATTTTCATTCTCAATATCTCCCTGAAAGCATGGGCTGCTCTTATTCCTTTGGCCAAATGTCAACAGGTGTGACTTCCACCTTTCAAGTTTGCTGTAAATGATACAGACTTCTTTGGTGTGATGAAAAACTAACTGATCACCATCGAGAAAGAAACTTTCTATTAACCCAGTTCCACTTGATTAAACACCCTTTTTTATATAAGGCTTTTTAAAGAAAGCTTGCCCTGTGTGTAGGTAGAAGGAACACCTATTTTCTAGGTTTTTTCTAGAAGTAGATATAGCCGTTCCTGCTTGCAAATTAAGTTTCTTTCCTTTAGAAAATAATTTTTTCTATTTTCCTTTAGAAACATGATGCCATTGATTAATGACATTAATTAATGTTCCTTTTCACATATGACACAATAACATATCCCTACTTGCATCAAGATTGTAGATATGACTGGAACATGACTTCTTCCAGGGACTTGCTACTGAGCAGGGGTCAAGCAAGTCATCAAATGTCATAAAATAAGCAGCCATAAGAGACATTACAGGAAATCTGCAGGCTTTGCCCAGAGCATTGAACACAAGGACTGTCAGGTGACAAGAGCTCAAAGTGTGCATGAGTACAAGAATTAAGGTGTTACACTCCTTTGAATGGTACCTGCCATGCCAATGTCTCTGTAAATTAATAGACAGCTTGGGAGTGGTTGGGTTTATTTCACAAAGAGGAGCTCTCTCCTGTCACTACTTCTGTTATGCAATTAACTGCAAACCATAGGAAACAAAAAGCATATTACATTTAGGTAGAAGACTTTTGTTAAGCAGAGTTCTTACACTTACCGGCCTAAGCAAAGAGCCTCACAATGTATTCTGTATGATTACTCCACAAAATGAAATATGGACAAAAATGTAGAATCAGTTTGACAATAATATTAGGATTTCTTGTGTAGGATCTGGATCTTAAAAAGAAATTCAGCACGTTGTTTACTAAATTATGCTCTCTGTTCACAGAGCACAGAGCAGACCTTGAAAAGACAAACTGTTGATTTGTAAGGTGTTCAGGAACTTATATGCTTCACAGAAAAAGTAAGCTTGACAGAATATACACCTTCATATGTTTGAATTGTAATAGTACTTTTAATAGTAATTGTAATTCTTTCTCAAGGGACTAGAGAAGAACCAGAGGCCCCAGAACACTTTGGACTTTTAAGCCTCAGATATCCTCTGATATCCATGCCACCTGTGCAAGTGTTTTTTTCATACTTATATCTAGGTATCCTAGAGTGAGGAACAAGAGGAGAATAGTGTCTGCAGTTCCAAAACATTGTCCATCCTTCCTTCCTTCCTTCCTTCCTTCCTTCCTTCCTTCCATCCTCCCTTCCTTCCTTCCTGCTTCTGGCAGATGTGCAGCTCCATCTCTCTGCTCAAGTTTGTCTGCCAGCTTGAGGATTCAGCTGCCTCTGGGGGTTTCAGCTGTAATAAAGTTAGGAGGGCTGACTAGAACAGATTCATCTTCACCTACTGACCCCTAAACAGTCAGTAAGGTTTGAAGCTACCAAAGTTTGTATTTCAATTTCTTGAGATGAATGTGTCCTGTGACTCTGCTATACTGTTATACAGACCTCCAAATTCTATTTTTTTCTTTGTTGTTTCCCAGCAGACTACAGCCTTTTGTCCCTTTCTTTTGGGAAATCTGTTTTAGTGCTTTTTCTGGCTCCAGGATCAGGGCACATGGGATTTCTTCTCACAAAGTGATTTGTTCAAGTTAAGAGCTAGCCCTGGCACCAACATGTCTAAACACTCTTTAGTTTCCTTGACTTTTCTCATCATTTAGATTATGCAAATTCAGGTTCCACCGACTTTCTTTAGAGCCACAAATTTATGCAAATATTTGTCTCTTTCTGGGACTTAGTAGTTCAGTTTTATTGTCCATCTTTCTCAGATTTTCCATTCATCTTTTGAAATTCATCGTGAGAACTACTTGGGGCTGCCTTTTTATCATTAAATGTATTGCTATAGCCACTAGACAAATACTACTACAAGCTAAAACAAATACAAATGCTAATCCAGTGTGAAACCTTAGGATGTTAGTACTGGTTTCTAGAAGTACCTCAGCACTTCTGAGTTGTAGTGCAACTTATGGAGGATTCTGGGCTTGTTTATTTAGGTGGAATTTTTTACGATAGACTCCCACATATTCTTCCTGTGGGATAAGACTGAGTTCTTAAGCATTTGACAGTTTAAAGAATCATGGAGAAGGCAGGCAGCAGTCCTTAGCAAGCAGAGACTGTAACAGCATTTTCTGTACATTCTTATTTTGCTGTAGAAAACACATCTTAGTGATTTCACTGCTTCTGACATGATGCGATGGGTTTGGCTGGGGTAAAGTTAATTTTCTTCACAGTTTGGGATTTTGCTTTGGATTTGTGCTGAAAATGGTGTTGATAACTCAGGATTGTTTTCAGCTTTGCTGAGCAGGGCTTGCACAGCATCTTTTCTGCTCCTCACACAAGCAGTGATTGGGCTGGGGGTGCACAAGGAATTGGGAATTGGCAAAGCAGGCACAGCTGACCCCAACAACAAAAGGGATATTCCAGTCCATGTGGTGTCATGCTCAGCCAAAAAGCTGGGAGAAGAAGAAATAAGGGGGAGGGGGAACTTTCAGAGCAATATAATTTGTAACACATGGAAAAACCAAGTGAGATTAAATACATTTCCCTGTTTATGCTTTATGCTCCGTTAGAAATGCATTAGCCTCAGAAACCTGTTGTCCATTCAATGACAGTATCAGAATATCTATTATACTGCACAGGAAGAAAACCTCAAATGAAGGTTTTCATGAGCCTCATTCTTACTCCCCTGGAGACAAGAAATTCCCTGTGGAAGTTTCTGGAATTGTGTGGTTTCTTATTTATGTATGTACCTGCGGTAAAAGTAGACATGCCTTTTATTTACAGAATTTTGCTGCTTTTTGTGCTTCTTCCTGTGGTACTAGACAAGGAAGTTTCCAAATGCACTTTCAATAATTCTGTACTGAGATTTCCATTAACATCTCCTACGTGAATGTGTTCAGCAGGAACCCATCCCTCATTTATGTCCTAACAGACATATTTTCCGTGAAAGGGCTAAATCTCACCTTGTCCAAAGACCCTCTAGAGATATTCAGCCACAGATACCCTAGTGACCATCTGTCATCAAGTACAGGATAAACTGCAGAGATGGTGAGTACTTGCAGATATTTTTGCCACCGGGAAATAAGGAAATACTGAGCGTCGTCCACTGCTAAGGAAATCAATGAAATCTGTGTTGTGCACCTTGTAACATGCTCTAGTAAAGCTAATCCTTTTGAGAAAGTCAGCTCCTCCCTCATTTAAAATGGTCACCTACAATTAATGCACTCTCCTGAACACTTTGATTTCACCATGACCTCTCTCCCCCCATCTAAGTCTAGGAAAATAACAGCACTTCATCTGAGGGGATTATAAGGATAAAAGCAGACCTTACAAAGCTCTTGGATAATGTAGTAAGGAGAATTATAGAAAAATCTATAAGGAAAATAATGATTCTACACTGAGCACAAGGACTGACTGACATACAATAAAAAGCAAGGGTGGTGATTGTGAATTCAGAGATTGCAGTACAGTCTGTGAACTGAAGAATATAGAATATTACAGAGTGGAAGACTATAGGATTATATTGTCAAAAACTATGTAAAAGTAGAATAACTGATATTTTATCCTCTTAAACCCTATTGTGGCCAGTAAGAAAAAGTTCCTTCAGATTTTAAGAAGGCCTTGCTTCAAACCAGAGGGTCAAGATGGGGATTCCAAATGAGATTATCATAGTGGTGTAGACAAAGTGTCCATGCACTGTTCTTTCACTGTGTGTGGAAAATTGTGCAGAAACCTTCACTCCACAGAGAAATTTCAAACCTTTGTCTTTTGATGGAGCTATCTGGGCAGGGTATGCAAGTAAATAGGCTCACTGCAAATTCAAATTAATTCAGAAGTTATTTGGGAAATTTTGGGACTATTTGGTATTGATGCAACCATTTTGTGTTTCATTCAATAAAAACAAGGGAAAGTAAAGACTGGAGAAGGAAAAAATATAGCCCTTTCTGCTTATTAAGAGTCATCCTTAATTGTCAGCAATTATTTAGAAATGAAAGCACATACTTTGTTTATATGTAACTTGCAAGAAAAAGGGGGTTGAAACAACAGTAAGAGAATGAAAACAAGGCAGAGTGTACTGACTGCATCACCTCTTCCTCCTAACAGCAGAAGTTAAGAGAGTGGCCTTTCTGAGTGAAAGCAGTGAAAATCTTCAAGTAACATTTCTGTTACATTAGGTAGAAAAAGTAATTTATAGCTTTTAATAATATATATTTTATTGCACACTGAGGAGAAGATGTGGTGGCCTCATACCACTGTGATGTATAAAAAGATTCACTTAATAAGTCCCAAAAATAAAATAGAGCTAATTAAAACTCTGGTATAAATATCATGCTGCAAGTTTTAGTCAGAATCAATGATCAAGCAAAAGTTTTAAATAGGAGTAAAATATTCCAAAAATGGTCCTGCAGAGTCAGGTGTGCTTCATACATACTGAAAATAGTATGTGTGATGGGTTGACCCCAGCTGAATGCCAAGTGAAAGCATGAAAGCCACTGTGTCACTCAGCTCCTCAACAAAGCAAGGGATAGAAAAATACAAATAAAAGCTCATGGGTTGAAGTAAGGGCAGGGAGAGATAATTCAACAACTACTGTAGCAGATAAAACAGTGTCCAGGGAAATAAATTAATTTAATTTATTACCAATCAAGTCAGAATAGAGTAACGAGGAAATAAAACCCCAAATCTTAAAACAACTTCCCACACACATTTCTTCTCAGGATTTATTTTCCACACAAATTCTGCACCTTGGCAGCAACAGAGGGAATGGGGGCTGTGGTCAGTCCATCACACATTGTGTCTGCTGCTCTTCTCTCCTCAAGGGGAGGACAGTTTCACTCCTCCCCTGCTCCAGAGTGGGGCCCCTCCCAGAGGAAACAGTCCTCCATGAACTTCTGCAGCCTGTCTTGCTCACATGTCTCACAAACTGCCCCAGCATGCAGCCCCTCCTGCTACCAAAACCTTGGCATACAAACCCAACACACCATGGTGTTTGAAGAGGGCATAGATTTATGGAGCCCAGGGCAGAGGAGGCTGTGTTTCATGCTTAGAGTACAAAACATGTCTTAGAGTAACATTTCCTGGTCATCGTCTTCCACATGCGCATTCACAAAGGCTTTTTCTCTTCCCTGCTTCACTTCCCCTCCTGGTCTCTCACAAGAACATACACAGGGAGCAGCTTCCCCATGATTCTTTCTTTGTATGCCAAACTCTGGTACCTCCCATACAGGAGGAGATATTAACATACCTTTTTCCCTGGGAAGGAAGTAGAGGCAAAAGAGAAGCAGAGATTGCATGAAGTCAAATGTAATTCATTTTTCAAGGGCAATGCTACCAACACTGCCATTTACCTCACCAAGTCATTATGCCATAAACCTTTCAGTTTTCTGAATCTTTTATTTCAAATACTGTAGGTGCTCATGTTTGTCTTAGGGCAATATTTGTCCTTTGAAGGAGTGCTTTAAAGTGCAATTCCTTTGATAGACACATATACAAATATGTACATGAAGTAAAGGAAAGAAAAAAACAGGAAAGACCAAAGCGTGGTGGTATTCATGTTCCCTTTCTATACTTGCAAAACNAACCACCATTTTCATTAAGACATAAGCTGGAAAGGTCATATGATTCATCATGTATGTTCAAGTAATGCTGTAGAGAGTGTCACACATAAGAGATAAGAGACCCCAAGATTTTAGTGTATGGGTAGAATATTTTTCCATTAAATTAATTTCAGTCAGTCCAGTCTATTTTTGAACTATTTAAAGTAAATTATATGGTTTCAAGTTCTCTTTCTCTTTAGAGAACTCAAAACCAGCTGTAATTTTTAAAATAATATTTACAGTTAACTCTTACCAAATGGAAGTGAATGTTTTGTCCCATTTGAAAAATATATATAACTACATCACATTCTTTCCTTTATAAAAGCAGATCTAATTCATGCTTTTAATTTTACTTCTTTTTTTAAATATTAGGCATGGAACTATTAAAAGTTCCTTGAACAGAGTCATGGAATTTTACAGGGCAAGTCTAACACAGTCAGTCCTAATAAATCAATAAATATCAATATTGTTTACTATAAACACTTTAGAACAATCCTGGCAATCTTCTTCCTTCTAAATGCTTCATTAATACAGTTGTTTTTTCGTGTGCCAGTGTCATCAAATATTATTCATGGGCCTTGAGATATAAGAAATAAGAGAAATTTAAGAGCTTGTCATGAGATATCTTAGGCAAATTTAAGGTATGAATTAGTGAAACACATCACTTCTTACTTAGCACTGCATATACGGGTTTCTTCATCTGAGCTCCTCAGTTGTCACTTTTCTGCTATGACTTAGCATAAGTAATCAAAATGTTTTATCTATTTGGAGTCTACTTTCAGAAATACTAATTTCCATGTGGAAGATCAAAACACTGCTGATGGAATATGCCAAAAGGGTTTCTTTCATGAGTTTTCTCTAGATTGCTCCTCCAGAAATCGCAACCTTCATCAGTACCATAGGCAGATGGAATTGATTTATTTGCATAAAATTTGCATAGAATGCATACACACCTGACTACAATGGGTGCCTTTGCAACCACTTTTGCTAAGGGATTTTTTCTGTCTCCATGTGAAGAGGGAACCCCTTCCTTCAGGGAGAGAGAGAGTTGCACAGAAAAGAGGGAGTGTAACTAAACTCTTCCCGCCCATAAATGACAGGAACACTGAGAGCACATGCCCCACCCAGAACAGTCATTCAGTTCACCTTTATTGTTCAGAGACAGAAGAAGGAGGCAGGAAGATGCTGGAAGAAAAATCTGCATTCCTGTTCATCATAGCGGCCTGAGTAACATTTTATTTGGCTAGAGCATGTTGTACAGAATTTTTACAGTATGAGGAAGACACGGTCCATCTGAGTCCAGGTGTTTTTCTAGGATATTTTAATTGAAATTAAATTTAAATTAATTAAAGTGCTAGGAAGCTTGTTTGATACTATGTTTCTTTATAATCTAATAAATTAAAATATTACATTTCCAACTTTATAGACACTTTAGGATACATCTATCTTGTGCCAGCTGGGAAACTTTTTGGCTTAGCATGTGAGGGCCATGAGTTAATCTCAGTATCAGTGATGGAATTGCTGGTTTGAGACTGATTAGTCTGAGCAACACATTTGCAAGTTTGAATGAAGTAAGTGATTTGTGACTTCGGGAGAGAGTAATATCAACAATGCTAATCCCTACAGCAAAAAGTAACATAGAGGCAGTGAATTTCTCCTAGATGCCTTACTGGCCTACACAATGGCAGTAGAAACACGAAGACTTTCTAGGTGGTCATGATATTTTAAGATAAACGTCCAAGTAACTATTAAGGCATGTGACATTACATTAAAGTGAAGTTACTTAGCCAAAACAACAGACACAAGTTTCAGACAATGAAAGCTGTGGTTTTGAGTGGGGCAAATTCAGTTGCCCAAGATATTCTTGAATGGGAACATCCTTGACAATGGGATTAAAATGTGGAAAAGGCCATTATAAGGAAGTTGTTAATTAATTTTGCATCTTTCTCATCTTCCTCAGAAGATAATGTTTTTCTGCAATAGCACTGTAAGTGAGTAAACTCAGAAATCCTCAGTCAAGAGATTGTTTGTCAAAGCAGTAACTTTAGAAAAACCAAAAACTCTGAACAAATATATATAGTAAGGGGAGTGGGAATGTGCAGTTCTAAGCAAAAGGTTGGCAAAGCTAAATACAATCAGACCTCCTGTTGTACTTTACCTAAATTCATTTTATTATTCTGTAGTGATTTGTTTTGCTGGGACACTAAAGTAGAATTGGCCTCCTTCTCCTTCCACTGTTTAATTTTAAAATTAGGATGCCAAAATGCAGTTGTCTGGTAGATAAAATTACACTGTAGGGTATCAGTTGAGTGAAAGCTCACTAAGCTCACTGCCATGACTTGCATATCTGTTATTTTATTTATATTAGTGTATTGCATGTAATTCTTTTTCATCTAGATGTCAAACAGTTAAATTATATTTACACATAAAATGTCATCTCTGATACTCAGACAGCATGGACTGTAATTTTGATTTACAGAAGAGAGGGTTATGCACCAAGTCCAAAAAAACCCTGGAGGCCAAATGATTTTTGGAGTTTAGAGAACTCTGTGTCTGTGTCTCTGAGGGTTGGTTTGTTCATTTGTTTGCTTGATATGGAAAAGAAGACCCGCACGACTGCTTTGTTCCTCATCATCCCCACTATTTACAATAACATTTATTTTTGGTCAGCTTTTATTGGATTTATGGACAGAGGGGATCTTAAGGAAATGAAGTTCCCATACATTCAATGCCTTTGACAGCTAAGCAAAGAACTGTAACCCTAGAATGCGACCAGTTTTCGGGACAAAAGTAGGAATACCAGCCACATGCATATGGCAGTTCCAAAGCAGTGTAGGGTGAAGCACCACCAGTGCTGTCTCTCGTTCAGCTGGCATGCCAAGCATTCAGAGGGACTGTGAAAAGGGAGAGACACCAGCTAGAAAACCAGAATTAAGGGAGCCCAGATTACTGCAGTCATGATATCAGGGAGCTATGAAGAAGCTGAGATGAGAGTGTAAAGGTTATAAGGACATTTTGCATTCTCTCCTCTGAAAATGCTTGTTCATTGCTTCTTTTTTACTAAAATATCGATTTTGCTTTGCCATACTTTCTCTCTCATGTCTAACCACAGAGAAAAGGACATTTTAACATGCCTAAAAATCCCTTGAATTCATGGGTTAAGAAGACGGGGAAAAGGAACATAAGGAGGTCATGAGAAATTTTTTCAAGGTGTTGCAGGAATAAAACTGTAACTGTGTGGTCATAGACTTGTAAGAGGGAAGGTGGAAGGGTGAATGAAGCATTTTGACTCAGCAGTCCAGAATATTAAGCATGTCCCATGCCAGTGCCAGAATAACAGAAAAGAGGCAGGGAGGGCAGAACAGGTTAGAAAACAGAGAGGGCAGCCTGTGCAAGACACTAGGAAAAATCTCAGGTTGCAGGGGAGACTTCCTCTTCTTCAGTGGGTATCTTCGAGTGGAGCGATCCACTTCCAAGTGCTATCCTAAGTAATCTGGCAACCCTGTTACAGATAAAATGCTGTTCATGCTGTTTCCACTCACACTTGGGGCACATCCAGCAAGATGACACATGCTGAGAAAAAAGCTTAGAAGCAGTTGTTTGCCAGCCTAAGAAGCCAAAGACAGTAGGTTTATGAGCATTACAAAGGGATTGTTTTGCTTTTCTTTGTCATCTCCTGACAATGATTTCAGAAAACTAAAACTTTTCTCATTACCCTGAAGAGCTGAGGTGCCATCAGTGACTGCAGCAGCTGCATATTTCACCTATTCAACACTGGTGTACAATTGAGCACGTGATTTAAGCAGGAGACTCACATGGGAACAAAAATGGCGAAAATACATAGTGGCAATTTGGTCCTTCCAAGTGAAAAATTCTGAGCTTGACTTCAGACACTCAGTTTCAGCATAGATTAATTTACTGGAATAATTCACCTTTTAAAGATAAACATATGTCTGTATGCTTTGCCACATGAGGTGCATTTTAGCAAGACATTGCATTCTCAGCTATCCCATTTACACTGTCTAAAATGACACATCATTTTAATGAGATACAGCTTTAATAAATGAAACACTAAACTGTAGCACAGCAAGAATGAAACCTCATGATGTTGATTTGGGCAACAGTTGCTCATCTTGCTAGTATCTCATGGGATAGATACCCCATGGAAAAAATATGACAAAACCCAAATCATTGTGGGATATCTGTTTGCTGAAGTATTTATCTGTCAAATGCTTCTGCAATACAGCTCCCCCTGGTTCAGGTATTGCTTTCTTCTGGGAGCATGTTAAAGAGGAGTTAATGAAGAGTAAAGAAATGCTTGTCTTCTATATAGTCTGTTTTTCTTTGTGTTTTATTTCATTCCAGTGTTTCTAGGGAGGAGGCTGGTTTGAGGGCTTTTGGTTGATTTATTGCATCTTTGTTTTGTTACTGGCTGCTGTGGAAGGAGTCCTGAATGTTTGTCACAGTTATCAGCCACTTGGTTCAATTCCAGGAAGTCACACTGAGCAGGCCACTGTAACGTGGAAATGGTGCGACAAGTGTATTTCACACTCCCCTTGAATCATATGGACAGGAGCAAATATATTTTTGCACTAATTTTGTAGCACACAATTCATATCTGAAACTTTAGTCTTATTGCAGTATGAAAAATACAGAAAATTAGCCTATTTGAACTATCAAAATTAAGTGACATTCTGCTGGAATGAGGTAAGGTCGAGGCTTTGAAGAATGCTGTGTAATACATGTCACATTATATAGGTTTTAAAACTACTCAGGGCCTATTACCAAATGGGCAGGAAGCAGAGATGTCCAAGGTATTTATTACCTGATGATGCAAGGCACTGTGACCTAACAGTTTGAACATAAGATATGAAGAATTTAGTTCTCCTCTAACACTGAAAAAGTGTCATTGGAGTTTTTTTTACCTAGTTTCCACTAAAAAGTTGACCTCCTGTCAGTCTGTCAGTTAAAACTGCAGGCTGCAGTAGGCTTTTTCCCCCTTATCCTCTGTTAATACTGATTATTAGTGGTCCATCTAGTCTGGGAATCTCACAAATGCTTTCTGGCTATTGTTTCTGGAAATAACCATTCAAATAATATTGCTGATAACCCAAATGCAGCCATTTATCCAGGTGTGACCTTCCTAGCACAGACCTACTTTGTCCACTGCCAGCCCTCACTACTATATGGCAGAAATGACCATGGAGAAGCTGGAAACAGCACCAGCACCTCTTTCCCACAGGGCCTGTTAGGCAACCTTCAGGGATGGCCAGAGATCCTGATGTGCAGAAACAGTGTTTTATCCTGCTTCGTGGCACCTCTTTAACCAGCTGGCTCTGCCTGAATCTGGCCTTCCCTCCACCTGGTACAGTCATGAATTGAGGGTTGGCATGAATACAGAACATGAGCACCCCTGACTAGTCACACCAGCACCTGGAGCTCCTGAATTTCAGTGGAGCAGGCATTGCAGGCTGTGGGAATCTGCAGTATCTGACAGTTTCTTTTCAGGACAAACCTGTTAGGCAGCATTTGTTCGTTATCAGCATAAAACTGGGAATAGCTTCAGGGCTGAGACATACCCTGGGATGCTGTGGAAGAGTGCTTTAAGCAGTGCTGTGAGATCATATGAGAGAAGGGAGACATTTGTAGAAATGTTTGGTAAAATTCTCCTCTCAAAAATGCAGAAAAACTCGAGCTAAATAGTGCATCTTCTAAATCTCACACTCTTCCACAAAAGAGAGAGAGAGCAAAAACACAGCTGTGAAAAAACATGGGTTGTAGCAGCAACTTCTAAATTTAACTTAGCACCTTTATATTGCAGGAGACAAGAGTAACATACTACAGGGTTTATACTCATCAATGCACCCTCTATTTCAAATGTAATTTTTGAATGCCTCAGGCCTAATTGTTAGTTCAGTTGTCATAAACCAAGGGGATTGTTGACTGAAGGTCTCATGGCAAAGCAGAATAGGAGTATTGTGTTTTAAGTTTCCTAGGGCATACAGGACAAAGGCTTCCTTGTTTCAAGCAGAGTAAACTCATCAAGCCCACATTGTTTCAAGTTGGGGTTTACCCTGGGATCAAAAATTCTTAGAATGACCAAAAGCACTAAAAGACAAGTGATTTACAACCCCATGGGGAAAAATTACATTAAATGCAATAATAGACTAAGAAGCAAAACTTCTTTCTTTATTTTTCTTCCATACTCATCTATATGTGCTCATTGTTGTTATCTCTGCTTCGTAACAAGAGAGGCTGAATTTTACCACTGGTTAGGTTTTGTGCTCTATGGGTTTGGGTTGAGAGGTTTGTTCTTTGGGGTTTGGGGTTTTTTTTACTTTGTGAAGAGAAGGAAAAGCTGAAAGAATAGCATAACATGACTTCTCCCATGTCTCCTTTTTATTTTTTTATCAAGGAATAAAAAGGTTCAAACACACTCTGAATCCTGCACTGGAAAATAGAAAGTTTTCATTTGTGACTTTTTCTGCTGTAATTAAGTAGCTAGGGCTCCAGATGGCTTAGTTTTCAAAATTAATAAATTTCAGCTCTGCTGAACACTTTATTTCAAATAGTGCAAAATACTAACCAAAGCTTTTAAAAACTTCAGTTTTAAGTGTTCCAAAACAGTGTAGGCTTTATGACATTTGCTACATGGGCCAGAGATGTAATGTGATTTGTGCTCTGCATCGCAGTGTGCCACTTGGGTCATGCAGCTCCCAGGATTCAGTCCACACCCAGCAGCCCCTCTGGTTCAGATTCAACACTTCTCCCAGTTTGGCATTCCCTCTTTGCATCAGTTTTCAGGAGTGGACTGAGACTTTGGCAAGGGATATTTGAAGGGAGACATCTGGCCTTAACACACCAGTCAAAATTAGAGTCCTGCTGGTTGCTTGGGAAAAATACGTGCAGTACCACCAGCACCAGCATTAAAGCGATTTGCCACAGTTGCTCATGGAGGTCAACTGAACTGAGTTTACATTTGTTCCCCGTCTGTGGCAGCCATCTGCTTGCTCTGGGAGGTAGTCTGCAGATACATTATCACGTGCTTGTCCTGCACACTCAGACCTGAGGGTTTGTGCCCTTGCATGCTTCTCTAGACCAAGTCAAAACCAGCCTTCAAGTTTAAATTCCTTTATCAGCAACTTAATTTGTGTCTGGGAAGCAAAATACTCCTCTGACTCTTTTGTGCAGCCTTTTCTTACAATGGCATGCACATGTGAAAGTACTGTTTAATGGATGATATATTATTTCATGTTTTCTTGCTGTTCGTTCCTGAGGATGAACTACTTTTACAAATAAACACTGTATTGAATTTAGAAGGCTTCATAAATGTTTTTTTCATATGCTACACTATTCTTGTTGGATCATTTGTGTCAACCTTTGTTATGCAGCTCCAAACTTAAAACAACTTAAGCCTGAGACCACTGAAAGGCATATTGCTTGTATTTTCCAATGTCTTTGCTAAAGGCATGGCACTTAGTACTTTGGTTGGAAAACAAGAGCTTGCCCATAATAAGGTTTTGGGAAGGTTTCATGAACAAGATTAATGTTAAAGGCTACCAACGACGCACTGTAGTAACAGACAACTGAACCAGCATCTTGTATAGAAAACCACTGAAAGGAGTGTGCTTGTTTTTGTGGGTCATGGAAGACACAGAGCATTATCATTGCTACTAGCTTCTTAAAAGTAATTCTCCCATAGAGCTGGGACACAGCTGGTTGTTTGCATTCTCACATTCCTGAGTTGATAGTACTGAGTGATTGCAAGTACCTTGTAAGAAGAAAAAATCACTTTGTGGAATTGATTCTGGTCAGAGTCCAGGCTGTGCTCACTCTCTCTTGGCAAAATCCCCTCCTGGCTGCTCGCTTACAGCTAGGAGCAGAACAGAGAAGATGCACAGCGTCTTTGCTTTGTGTCAGTGTCCAGAGGTCTCCTAAGGACACTTAAGCAATCCAGATTTGTCCTTCCCTTGGCCTTCCAGTAGCTGAAAGTTAGTGTATGAGGTGGTGTGTAAGGCCAGCATCACCTGAGGATTTGATTTTGCAGATAGAGCTTCTCAGATCTGGATTTATGGTTCCCACATATTGGCCCATCCACATGAAATTGTTGCAACACAGTCAATATTCTAGGTCACCATTTGTGATTTTTTTTGTACCTTTATGCATTTTTGCAAATGAAGACAAGTCACTATCAGACCAAGCTGCTTACAAGCAGCTTGGATTGTGCCTTCTGGTTTTATATCATATTTTCAAGTGCAGGACAGTCACAGTCCTTTTATCATATTCTCTCTGAAGTTGCATTCATAAAAGAGCTTTGAATTTTATCCACCACAACCCCAAACACCTGTTTCCGCCTCTGAAAACAGGCTCATTGTAACTGATTCAAACCACAGATGAGAGCACAGGGAAAGGGATTGTTTGATATATTATAAGGCCACCATGAAATTTCTTTCAAGCTCTGATAAACAGACTTCTCAAAGATCTTAAAAAGCATCTCTAGGGTCAGGATCTCTGTTTACTCCTTAGACTCTTAACCCACTTATGAAAGTCTCTACTTAAATGAAAACAATTCCTCCCTAAGACCATGGCCCTTTGTGGTGGGCTTCGCATCCTGCACAAGAAATGGTCTGTGTGCTCAGAACTGTGGAGCATTGCACAATCATAGAAACTGCAAGACTATGGGAGCAGTGTAGGAGTAACTTGCAGACTCAGGGAAAAAATAACAATTTCTACTTGATGTTAGAAACGCTGGGAGCTGAGTGGGAGCAGAAAATGAAAAAGGCATCTCTCTGAAGGATTCCCATTTAAAGATGTCATCATCAAGGACTGCCAAAAGATTATCAGGAGTGTAGAGAGTGCAGGAAGCAGTAACAGGAAGCCCTCGTAGTGGGCTGGGAGTTTCAGCGGGGTGTCTCGGTGCCGTGGCTGTGGGAGATGCAGGAACTGAGCGGCGGCAGGGACGCTGCGCGCCCGCCCGGACCCGCGCCTCGCTGGGTCTCAGCAGCTTGATGGCTGCAAAACAAAAAAAAAACCCCAACACCGCCAGACAAATTTCCTCCTTCAAGACAAATTAGGAACAGTCAAAGTCGTCCCTAGACACACTGAACTATTAAACGCTGCGCTATAACGCAAAACATTCTCCCTATTCTACCTAGAAACATCCATTTAATTATTCGACTGGGGAGTGGGGAGCTGAGGCTCAGTTTAGGAAGATTAGTTTCTAGTTCAGGTCAAACATAAAATAGTTTGTTTTAAAGTACATCACTTTTATTGTTAGCTTTTTTAATTCAAGAATATTTCTACAATTTTCTTCTATGTCTTTTTCTCTCTTCTACAGTTCTCTAAAACACTGGATTACCAATTAAGGCCTGAAATCTCAAATATTTATAGAAATATAATGCAAAGTAGCCCAACCATGGGACTATATAACAGAATTAAGCAGTAATACATAGGATTCACATTTATGGGTCTTTCACAGTGTTGCTTTTTGTGAACAATGTCACCACATTGAATTCACCATATTGAGTGCTCTGTTACATATCTTACATATCAGTCAACAAAGTTCCTCTGAAGGCATATTAACCATGGCAGATCTCTTTTGGGTCACTCAGATCTGTCACAGTTCACCCATCACCAATAAAAAGATAGCTTAATCAACCCTCAAACTTTGATAGAGCAAAATTACCAAAAATATTATCCAACATTTAAGTACATCTTAGGACTTAGAAAAATCTGAAAATCTGCTAACTGGAATGGAAAATAAGTGCTTGTGTCAGCCTGAATGACTGAGAAATTTAGTGATTTGTGTATTATTCTCTAAATTGATGGTTCTGAAAACAGTAAGTACTTTTTAAAAAATCATACCATAATCCTGTGTGTGAACACCCACCTCTTTTCCCGACATAATGTAGTCTTTTTTTTTAAAAAAAAATTATAAAATTATTCTTGTTTCTGAGCTACAAAAGTGAACAACCCAGGTGCTGTGTTGTATTATTTTTTATTACTTTTTCAGAAACCTATTTTACATTTCCATGAGATTTTGCCTCACTTAAGGCTGTGACCTGACATCCATCTATTTCTACATTATATACTGCTCATTAGACGTGGGGCTAACAGTGACAATTTTGAGAAGTTGTTCAGGCAAGACTAGTTAATTTTTGAGTGTTTCGGGCAATGCACAGCCCTCTTCAGGGATGGTAGTCACCTGGCTCTCTCAGGTTAGCCTTGGGAAAGACCATGCCCAAAGGAAAAGCAGGGTTCTCCTCTGACCTTCTGAGCAGCGAGGACGCTGCCCATGCCCAGCTCTACTCCAAGATGAAGCAATGCCCTCTCTCTTTGCTCCAGTGTGTTCAGCTGAGCGTTCTGGTCACTCAGCCCTCTTTAAGGTCACCTAAGACCTGGAGGAGCATGACTAAGCCCCGCTGCTTCTCTGAGTGCTTTTTCTGTTTCTATCTGGGTAGGCAATAAGGACAAATAAGCAGCAATAAGTAGGGTACGATTGGAATATATTCACAAAATGCAGCTGAGTACAAGTTTAAGTTCAGCAACAGAATCATATGGAAAAAATTGTTAGAGAATTAATTTCCACTTAACTTCTTCTTTTTATTCCTTTTGTCATTCTTTATGCAGAGAGAAAAAAAAAAGCTGACATTCAGAAATGATCCATGAGGTCCATTTGTGAGGGAAAGATTTTTTGGTAAAAAAAAAGCTGTGGTCACATTCCAACCCGCAAAATATTTGAATAAGCATTGCAATATTTTACTGCTATTAAAAGCCCTTTGAAATTAAAAAAAAAAAAAAAAAAAAAAAAAAAAAAAAAAAAAGAAAAAA
>VXBS01008369.1:128275-144475 GCA_013400255.1 Sitta europaea | reverse complement strand
TGTTTTTAAAACAATTCTGTTACTAAAACAAATACCGATGTATGAAATGTTGTTTGAAAGATGTCAACTTTACAGAAACGCCTGTTTCTGGGGCAACCCTGTTTGATTAACACTCTCTGAACAGACTTTCTCTGCAGAACTTTCATGCTATTGCCTTCTATTGCACTCTGCAGTCAAAACCTCTTCAGTACCTATTAGTCTCTTACCCTTTCTAAAGTGCCCTGTAGTAAGTCAAAGTAAATGGGTAGGGAGAAATGGCCTTTAATATTTTACTGAGCAAACCTGATTATAACCAGCCTCCTGTCACGCAGCCTTGGTTCCTGAAGTGTGTTTCATTAATTCTTCAGTGTGTCCTGTGATATCCTTTCTGATCATCATAGGATAAAGTTCATTTCCTTCACACTTTTTTTGGAGCTCTTTGAGGTGGTTTTCATTTTTGTTTCCAGATGTACCAATAGTTTTGTGCGTCTGAGCCAAATATGGTTTAAATTTCCCTTCTATTCAGGAAATGAACAAAATAATCCATGGCTATACTCATGTAAAGCACATCATTTGTCTCCCAAGTGCTTGCAGTAGAGTCAGAAAAAGCAACTGAGCAGTGGCTGTCCTTAACTGGGAAACCTTCTAATTTCTGCCCTAAGATCCATTACAGGACTGGAGTCCATTCTGCAAAGCAACTTTAAGATGTTTTGTCATTTTGCCACACATGTCAGTTTATGAAGTTAAAGGACAGCAGGGATATTTGAGGGAGGTGCTTCAGTGCTCGCTGCTCCTCACACACATTTCATCCTGAAGCACAAAAAATAAATGTGATTTCAACTCAAAGTTTAAAATTTGTCATAGCAGCGTACCTCTCCAGACCACTGGTTAGACACCCAGCTCCTGCTGTCTGTGGCAAGGAAGTGTCAGGAGAAACATCCTCGGGCTGCAGTGGGAGGGAAGTCTCTGGGGAGGTTTAGGATATGAGAGCCCAGCTGCCCTCAGCCCCAGCGTGAATCATCCTGCAGATGCTGCAGTCTCTCTAGCAGCAGACATTTGATGAGCTGCTTTCTAACCCAGTAACCTGGCAAACACTACGTAACCTTTGTGAAACCCAGACAGCCTGGATCAGACCTGAACATTAGGCAAAACTTTTTATTTTTTTCTTTCACACATGTATATAAACACCTCATTCATAACTGGTCATTTTTTAGCTGAGCAGAGGGAACCCTAATGTTTCTAAAATATGAGCAAGCCGATATCTTAGGGAAATATGTTCAAAGAAAGATATAGAATTACTCACTCTGTGAGTCAATAAGCATGGTACAAAATACAGACACAGTTATATGCTGTCAAGTAAATGCAATTATTTTTCCTGTCATTCCTTGAATGCACACATATACTTGTTGTTCAGAATCAAACTTGCTATTTGGGGTTGGTGTGCTAGAAAAAGAGGTAGGAGATTTTTCTTTAAACAAAGAGACAAACAATAAGTCTTTGGGTTTTGCTCTAGTGGTCTGAAGCCAAAATCACTTTGCTGCAAATGTTTCAGATTGACACGAGAATCCATATATAGGGGAAAACAAAAAAGTCCGTTCAAAGTGACCTACCTTTTGAAACAATAAAATCTAAACTGCTGTGATTGGCAGCACCAGAGCTGGAAAGTTTTTTTCTCATGGGTTGCACCATGGCTTAACATAATACATTATCTGTGGACTTCTGGTTGTGTGGAACAAGTAGACAGATTACTCTGAACTGACTCCAACCTGGCAGGTAACTTTTCAGCATGTATGTGTTGCACCCAAGATATTTTGGTACATTATTAATATAAGGCTCTGACTTGGGAAACAGGGGAGCACTTCATTTCTTATTGACAAACAGCATCAACACCTTCAAAGGTAGTAAATGAAGCAGGCAGTAACAAATACAAAAAATTTGCAGAATCCTGTATCTGATGTAGAAGTTGCTTCTTGCTGCAGTTTGAAAGTCTTTCTTTTCATGGCTGCCTGGAATGGGGTGATTTGAGAAGTGCTTGGAAGCAGCTGGAGTCTCCACTATTCAAAGGAGTTCAACATATTTCTGTTCCTAATTTAATTCTGAAAAAAAAATGAAGTAAAGAATGGGTAGGAGTTCAGGATGTAATCTTTAACAGCCAGAATTACTCTAAAAACCAGCAAACATTTAAACAGATGGGATGTTCTTCTCTTGACTTTAACAGGCATCAGACAGACAGCCAAAACTAAACTTCTTGTAAGAGTAAAATTTTGTGATCCAAGAAATAGAGATAACGAGCTAATAAAAATTTCCAGCTTCATATGATATACAAAGTGCTATGATGTGTGTGGTTATAAAAGAAGAGTTTTTCATGTGGATCACTTTATGGCATGTTGGCAACACCCTGATCCTCCAGCCTTCCCTGTGTACCTGGTTCTCACTTTACTGGAACACAGAGTGTGCCCATATGCCAATCAGATGGTTAGGATGCACCCAAAAGAGCATTTTCCCATCCTTTTCCCTATGTCTTTTCATGAGATTAAGTGTCATTCTGCTTCCATCATCTTATGGACCAACACATGTAATCAGCTTGTCTTAAAATGAACAGGCACACTTTGTTTAAATCACTGTAGTTCTCAAACCTAAGTAATGGATAGGGCTTCAAAATAGCTGTAACCTGCTGTAGTGAATTTTAGGTGCCTGTGGCTCCGGGTTATAAATGGTAAATTCTGGTTATTCCTGATTACTGAAATGCCTGCTATTCTAATGGTTGACTTAGTAAGGTAGGTAAGAGAAAACAGACTAGAACTTTTCTCTGAAAGCTTTCATCAGATTACAAATATAGAAAGAAATAAACCCATTATTTTTTTCTTTCTAAATTATCACAAAATGTTTTTTGACTACAGTATTTTATCTTTGGACACAATTTTATGAAAGAGGAATTGGCATTAACCATCTAAGATGAAAAAAACTTGTGTGTAGTTGTAAGATTTATACATCACTAAAGTAAAATAAAATATTCAATACAATAAAGTAAATATAAATTGTATTACTTGTCTGCTTCTTAAATGAAATATATTTTAAAACACCACTATTTTAAAAACTTAAAAAGAAGTCAAGTAATTCAAAAACTTTAAGGCTTATGTGGTGTATAATTACAATAAAGGCTGTCATAATCCAACATACTCAAAGGTACTGGTTTAATTAATATTTAGCCTCAGAAAACTCCCTTTAAAAAAGTAAATGCAATGGCTTTGACCTTTAGAAAAATGAGGACTTGGCTATGCAAACCTTATTCAGGGCTTTTCAAAACTGCAGTTGTATATTGTGGGCCTTAGATCAATCAATAGTTTAAGTTTCTTGTTTTAACTTAGCATATTTGATTTCTCCATTTAACCAGTCACCCTTTTAGAGACAGCTTATTAGAAGGACAGCTTAATTGATAATTTCAATCTTCGTTGCACATAAATTCTGTGTCAGATTGTTTTCTTTCAATCAGAGAAGTGGTAGGTATATTAGAGAGACTCTGTCTGAATGTTAACATAGGTTAATTGTACTCTGTACTAGACCTCATTCTCTCTATCTGGTGAGCAATATTCATTTGCCTCACCTCCGGTCTGCACTGAGACACATAAAATTCCCTTGCAGTTGCAAATACATTGCATCTTTGACAGGCTGCTTTCTCCAAAGAGAGCATGTCTGAAACCACAGAAAACATTTGTCAACTGAGGAATGCTCTGCAATGAGATATGTGAATGCCTTGTAATTTCTGGTCCTTGTTGATATAGAGCATTTTCTTCTCTAAAACCTTATTCATAACATGATGTCTATCTCCTTAGACTACTGAAATGAATCTAGGAGCACCAACAGTTTTTATTTTCACAAGTAATTTCTTCTCATTCTAATACACATTCATCAAATAACACACAGGAAGTGTTCAGCTGCACTACTTTTTTCTTATATAGCATTCCTTCAGGTATCAGTAAGCATGAAAGTTAACATGAGTTTGAGTATTCCTGCCAAGATACATATCAGAAGGTTAAACTATTTTTGGTGCCAATCTTACTCCCTACTATTATCATTATTATCCCTACTGGACAAGTTAAACACAGGATCAAATAGCAGTTTTTTCTACTGCAAGCTGCCACAGACCCAGCCATTTGCAAAGGCTCTAAAGATGCACAAAGTTTCAGCATTCACCTGTGAACAAAAGCATGATTTTTCCAGTGCCCTCAAAACACAAGTAATTTGAAACTGCAATTACTCTGCCTATCAGTGATGGTGTTCTTAGCAATTCCAGTGTTAGCAATACAGGGTTTGAAGGTAGATTTGAATGAATTACTCGTTTCTGCATTCCTGGCCCATAGATGCTTTATAACAGTACAAGGAAGGAGAAATACGGAGCACCCTCTGACATTCTTCAAGAAATACAGAGATTAGGAACCAGAAACTTACCCAAGTTTTGCTAAACATTATGTGGTTTTGCACTTAGATAAAGACACATTTGTGCTAACTGCTTCTGATCTTCTATTCTGTGTTATGCACAAATAGACTCCACATAACTGTAAGTGCAAATAGACATTTTTTTAACCATGATTGACTTTTATATGGCATAGCTTGTGGAAAAGGAAATAGAAAGTTTAATTAAAACTGAGCTCAGTCATGTTGAACCTGCAACCTTTTAAATAAGCAGTGGGGCTGTTATCCACTTGGCTATCTGGTCTCCATGCTTGTGTACACACACACACACACACACACACTCACATATGTGCATATGTACATATATATATGTACACATGTATGTATGTATGTATGTGTGTTTGTGTAATAGGAGTTTACTTGTTGCACTTATATTCCCAGAGAATAATAGCAACCTGAAGAGGATACATTAAAAATCATTTTCAAAATCAAATATAAATAGTATTCCGCTCAAACAAAACCTATTCCCCAATTCATACAAAGATTTAAGTGCATAGAAAATTTAATGAATGTTAGATTTGCAGTAAAAGTCTGTTATTTTGCTGGAACCTAAGATATTTGAGTACTATTAAGAGCCAAACATTAGCATTATTCAGGATATGAGCTACTGATTTCAGTGGGATCAAGGTTTGGCCCCTCATGCCTATTTTGGAATTCTAATGAATTTATTATTTGACTGCTTTGAAAAATCTCTTGGCAGTGAGCTGTTGCAAATATAATGGTTTGATAATGAAGAGCCATTTTTTCCCTCTATGCTTTACTTTTTGTGCTTGCAGCTATTATGGAGAAGAAATTGTTCAGCAATAGAACTGTATTAACATTATAACAGGAAGTTAATTTAAAGTCAGCTGTAAATGTTGAATGCAAACAGCACTGAGTCCTCACCTCTTAACTCTGTACATAAACAAAATATAACTAAAATGAAGGTAATCTAGTGTTATTTTATCAGAAAGAACATATCTGAAACTATGTTGTATCTGAGTTTCATACTTCTTGATTCCATAACTATATACAGAAAGATGGCACCAATAAAGTGACTGCAGGATATGGGAGTCATTGTGTCTGTCTGTGCAAGCCCATCAAGAGACTAATATTTAAGGGTTTGGTATAAAAGCTCATATCTGAATATGAATTATTCCTGTGTTGTCAGACAATATTTAAGACCTAGAAAAGAGTATACATCCATGTATATCCTATCTTGTTTATGTGAGGTCTGTAGATTAATATATTTTTTCTCTGTGAGTGATTTTTATGGGGTTTGAGGGTTTTTTAATTACTGTGTGGATAATGTGCTATTTTTTCAGTCTTCTAAGAGTTCTCTTGAAGATATAAGTATTTGTGCTCCTGACAAACTGTGTCTTGATATTTTTCATTTCCCTACATCCCTTTGGTGTGTACATTAACTGCATGGGAATTTGGGAATCTGAATTACATACCTCAAATATTCTGCCCTCTGTGTGTGAGATTCCTGGCACAGGTAACGAAAGTCATGCAGGGGTTCAGGGTGAACTAACAATATTTTAAAAAATTGACATTGTCCCTCCTAATCACTCATACACACACAAAACACATTCCTTTATGAAATTAATTTCTGAGAAATATTCAAGTGCTATGGATGACTGCAGCAATGCTGGTTTTGACTACAAAACAAAACAAATTTTTTTATGCAAAAAACATGGGATACTCTATCAAGTGTCTCCTTGCCCACATCATATTCATGAATCTCCCTACTCAACTGAGATCTATCAACCACGATGAGACAGATATATGTTAAAGTTGAGTACATGCTGATGGCTTCTGATTTCAAGCAGCCTCTCTTAAATTTGGCTTTCAGAGGGTCCTCTACAGCAGTAATGTTAGAAAGGTAAAAGAGTTCATTTTGTCCAACTGGAGGCCACTGAGTGAAACACACTTCATGTCTTACTCTGATAACTCCCCAGAGGACAGAGCGAGAGGATGCTACCCCTGCTATGAAAATTTGTTACAGCATGTTTCTGGAAAACATCTGTCCTAAGTAATCCAGGTTTGCTGGCAGACTGAGGCAATCTAACGAAATGCTTTGTGTGTATGATGGCCCTCTCCAACCATATGTAGGAAAATGAAAGGGAATTCAGTGGAATTGCCAAAAAACCCCCCCAAAATAGCTGTTGTAGCACATCAGGGATAGCTGCAAGTATTTCTCATTTACATATACCATGAAGAAATTATGGCATGGTGGACAGGTCTTGAAACATAAGGGAAGGAGATACTGGTATTAATGTGGTTTCAGGGCTTCAGTAGTCTATGTCTTTGCAACAGCTCCCTTGTGTTGGCTGGGCTATTCTCACTATCCTTTTCTAGGGAAAAAGGAGGTTTATGTACCTCAGTCTTCTCCCCTCTATCATTTGAAGCCTAGCTAACTTGTGGGACTCTGATGATTCAGGCAGGTTGACAATGTCACCAATTGCAGCTGGAGCAGGTTATTTTAACATATGTTTTGGCAATAGTAGCATTCTTGCTGACAGCACCAGGACAGTAAACAGAATTTCCACCCTCTCTGCAACTCAGCAGCAGTGGGTAACAGAGTGCAGACATAGATTCTTTGCGTATTTTAACTACATAGTCAAAATGTTCTTGACACACAACATTGTCACCATTATAGTTCAAATAGGGAACTTAAATCACAGAAGAAGAACACTTTTTAAATTTGTAAATGACAACACTCAGAGAATGAGGACCTGAAGTTATATATTTAAACTTCCTGTCTATAAGTACACTGCAAAAAAAAAGTATTGGGTTGCTTTTGGAAGCAAATATTCCCCAGTCCTTGGGCAGCAAAAGCAGGCCTGTGCATAGTTAGACCATTTATAGTTACTTTCTCCATTTTCTCCTATTATTCTTCTTGTGTAGGCCTGTCTCTCACTGAAATGGTCATTGTGAAACTGTTGAAGATACATCTTTCAGATAAAGAAAACCTTATCAAGTGAGAAAAATTAAGTGACTTTTGACTCCTGAAAGAGTGTTCTAAATCTTAATGTATAAGCCACCTACAAATGTATAAATTTTAAGGGAGAAAAGGAAAAGGAAAAGGAAAAGGAAAAGGAAAAGGAAAAGGAAAAGGAAAAGGAAAAGGAAAAGGAAAAGGAAAAGGAAAGAGGAAAAATGAAAGAGGAAGAGGGAAAGAGGAAAAAGGAAAGACACAAGATCTCAGGCAACAGTTAGAATTACCTTACTGTGACTTGCATAACTTGCTCTCAGATGCTGTAAGAGTTTTTCAAGTAATATTTCTCCAATGAACCAGCAATGTACCACAGAATCCTGGTAGCATTGGGTGGAAATCAGAGGGAAAACACTGTAGTAAATACACTTTTTTAATGATACTCACAAAGACTCCCTAAACATTTGTCTTACGTTTCCTCATAATTTTAATACAGACAAAATATTTAAGAAAAGCATTTGGGGAAGAATGAAAATAAAGGAGAAACAGACTGCAGAAGCCTCCTGATTAGCTGTAATCCCAAGACAAATTACACATGTTTATGCAGGAGGTCAGTTACTACTGTAGCAGAAAGGAGATAAATATCTGGTTAGTCAAGCATAAAAATTATACTCTGAATACTTGGCAATAGATGGAATTCACCATTTGATAAAACTGTTTACTTAAATTCACTCAGTAGGAATAGCCAACATTTAAGTGAGGCTATATCTCACAAGGGCATAATCTATGGAAATATATGTCACATCCCATGAATACTAAGCAAATTCATTATGAACAGCAGTATTTCCCAAGAATCTGTAGTGATGGAATCTGTAAATTAAATTGTATCTCTTGATTCTACATTGTAATCATGTTTATTAGACCATTGTTTCCTTTTTCCTTTTTTAAGTCATCAAACCCATGAGCTCATCAACATACGAAAGCACATTTGAGCAGAACAAAACAGGGGAAAGAGACAAAGGAGTCATTCTTCACATCATGGAGCATCAAATTCTTTGTTGTAAAAAGCACAGTGAAAAAAACCTGGGATAAAGAAATTCAGAACTAAATACCCATGCTAGAGAAATAGAAAGGACTTGCTTTCCTACTCTCTATGCTACAAAGGTATTGTAATGCTTAAGAGAGATAAGATACCCTCTGACACTTGGATCAGTCAGCAGGATTTCTGAAAGACCGTTGTTATGAAGCTTAAACCAGTCTCCTCCTAATGAAACAAGCTCCTGAATCATATGGTAACAGAAAAAAAAAACACTTTTTACCTCTCAAACTTTCCCAGGAGCACCTCAGAGACATCATCAATAGCCTGCTTGCACCTCCACTGGTCAGTGAAGTATTTCCCTCATCCAACCACAAAGTGCTTTTTTCTTTGGGTGAACAAAAAGTTAACACTTATCCAAGTGGAACACAACTTCTTTCATTTCTTCAACATTACCATCAAGTCATCAGAGTCATCAGAGAAACAACAAATGGTTGTTTTAACTGCTCTCTCAGTATTATAAAAAACCTTATCCTCTTTCATCTATTAGTGACAGTCTCTTTGTGACATTGTCTTCCAAACAGTGCATTTCACTACCTGCATGACTTGCTTTTACAGTGTTCAAAATCTATAAACAGTCACCAAAAGGCAAAGGGTACTGATTATGCATGGCAAACAGCTTTGAGTTTACATCCTCACATTTCCAGTAGAATAATAGAAGAAGTCAATACCAACACTCTTATCTAAACAGGGAACATTAATATGAACACTTAAAGTGCCTTACATCTTTTTGAATATTATAGCCATCTGGAATGTATACTTTCAAGCAAAAAGTTCTTCTGCATCCAGCAGAATTATTGAAAAAAAAACATTTTTATAGACAGCAAATGTCAGCCTTTATCACTTTAATTGTATTTAAGTATCAGTAAATCTCTATATAGATTTCAATATTTACCCCAGTGAATACCTTCATATCTTCATTTCTCTGTCAAAAATTATACTGCTGTATAAAAAGTGTGATTTTATTTTCTCAACCCAGTGCATAAGTATATTTTAAAGCAGAGCATCTCAATTCAGTATAGGTATATTAAAATTTGTAAGGGAATCAAATAATCTTTGTGGTCATTGTTGATGACAAGAGGTATTGATGATTTTTAGCTGGAAAAATGAGTTGCAGCATTCTTATTAACCAACAGGTCAAAGGGCATGCACTTTGCTCTGGCAACATTTGAAACAGTTCAAATACAAATCCTGTATTTGATTCTTCATGTATGAAAAGCCAGAGATGATACTTGACTTAATTTTTTTGTATATGTACTTAGATTTCTTACAAATGTTTCAGTATGCATGTAAGATACACAACATTATAAACATGGTTCAGTTAAATTCCTTTGGGAACAAAAAGGATTCATTAAAGAATGCTTTTTTAAATTTTGGTTTTCATTTAGCTCTCTTACAGACATGGTATCTTCCTTTTTTTCACTTAACTTCCTATTCAGTACAGATACACAAAAGGACACCATTTGTCATATCAAATCAGCCCCAAGGTCCATCTAACAGTATATGTCTCCTGTTGGTGATGATAAATGTTAGATGCACCAGATGAAGTTTAGGACAAAGCTGAATAAACCGTCCCTTGATCTCTCTTAATAGAGATTGACGAAAATCTTGAGGATCAAGATCTCTTTCAAAGTTTTATCACCACTTTGAAGTCGCTCTACGGTTCAAATAATTCATCATGTCTTCTGTGTAAAGCAATACAAGATCCTGAAAAATGTCCATGTATTTCACACATGAAATTATGTCAATTGCATAAACACGAGGTTTCTAACGTGCTTGGTGCAGCCAACACCTGTGCTCTCCTGAGTTCACTTTACACCCTACAAAACACTCCTGCTCATATACTTTTGATCTCTTTAACTCTGCTACATCTCCACAGAAGAACTAATAGGATAAAATGCCTTGTGTGACCTTTCCCTTTCACTGTGAAAGGACTGCAGTAAACACATATTTACACGAAGTAGGCAATACAGCAGCAGAGCTGGGATATGTCACTTCAAGCAGAAGTGGCTTCATGAAATTACTTCTCACTTTCCATTGTCCTGTGAAGTGCTGTTTCAACACAGATTCCTCCTCAGCAGCATTTCTCTGCTGTGGATGTATTCTGTTTAACATGCTTTCTCAGTTTGGGCAGATGTATGTTTTTGGCAACACTATATTCATCTGTTGAAGTCCCTACATGTGGCAGCTTAGCACAGTCTGGGCTGCCTGTGCCTAACTCTACACATTTTCTGTTGCTGACAGAGGAAATCCTTTTGATCATATAAAGAAACCAAAGCAAATCTTAATAGATTGAGCTGTCATTCATTTTCCATTGGCATTTATTAAAGGTCTCATCCAATACCTATAAATCAAAAGCAATTTTTCTTCTTTGGTTATCAATAAGCATCTGGGTAAGTACCCAACACATCTGTTCATTTTTTTCTCAAAACTGTTAATTACTGTATCACAGAGAATTGAAAGTACCTAGAAATGTTTTTTATATAGTGCTATGTCATTAATATCTACAGGAGTGCAGTGATGTACTTGACTTGACTTTAACAGAATGGATAGCATAGAAAATGTTCAGCAATCCTTAGATTACTCACACCATTTCAGGCAGCAAATATTCACATTCATTAAAAACAAAAAAAAAAAAGTCACGTCAACCTGATATGAGATTCTTTAACATTTACCATCTGGAGACATTACATCAGTTGTCTTGGCATGATTGTTGCAGATTCAAGGAAGCCGAACCTTTGAAATAGATTTTTGTCTACAATTCAGTCACAACAAGAAAAGTATTTGGAAAGTTTTGATTGAGAGAAGATGGAAAAGATTACCATGTTTGACTAGTGGCAACTAAATCAACACCTTTTAAAAGTAAAGTATTAAGTATCTGCTAAGACTGTGATGGCAGAAAAATTTAGTATGAACAGAAATATTAAAATTTAACTGAAAACAAGTTCTATCATCTCTTTAAAGCATTTTATGTATGGAAATCCTTGAAGAGATGTGCTGCTATATCTTTCTGAATAGAAATAGCTTTTTTTTTTTTTTTTTTAAATTAAAAATCCAGTGAACACCTGAGGAAAAATAGGTGAAAAACTTCTCAAAGTAGTTCATTAATTTTATGATATGATTAGCGAATACTATTATAGTCTGAGTACTTTGAAGGGATGCAGGAGAGCTAGACACTAAGGCAAGTATCCCCAAGTAAGGTGTCCCATAGTGAGAGAAAAATTCCCCTGAATCTTACTTTTATTTTTCTTTATGAAATAAGAACTCCCCCATTTTCAAAGAAACCCAACAAATATCAAGCATTTATGGAGCCACAACTATCTCCCAAAATTTCTTGTTAATTTCTCTATATTTCTGTACGCAAAATAATTGACTGTTTTTGTAGATCTTATAACTGTTATCTTCCTTCTCTTCCTAGACTGTCATGTCATCTTGAAATTTAGTCAGAAATTGACCTTGAGGTTGTCAGCTCACTAGCCTCTGATATTTTCTTCCCATTTAATAACCTCAATTTCAGAAGGTAAGGAAAGAACACATCTATTTCAAAATGCAAGCATTTACCAGAAATCTTTTTTTTGTTAGGTAAGAGAAAATATCTCTGACACATGTAGGACTCTTGACAATTTTTGAACTGAAAACAAGTTGACACTTGATTATATAAAAAGCAAAATAAAAGAACATTGTTACAGCCCAGTGTCACTTGCTGTAGTGCCTCCCAGAAATGAGTAAGAACAATGACTGAATGCAAAATCTATTTACACAAAATGACAGCTATCTCACCAGTGCATCAACTGAGGTAGCACCACAACAGATTAGCCAGGGAGAGTGGATTGGTGTTTGAAGTGAACTTTGAGTTTCTCATCCAGTTCACCTGAAAACCAGAAAAAAAAATAAGTAGTATGACACAGTGTTTACTGCCAGAATCATCCTGAAGCTTCACGTTATTGAATCCTTGCACAAATGCTTGTATTGGGCCTTAGAGGGGGCTTTCAAGATAAACTAAATGGAGCACAAGTATTGCTACTGAAAAACTGATGGCCATCATTTGTTCACTTTGTACCACAAACCCATTTCTGCTGAGTGAAATTCCTCAGAATTTCAGAATTTTCCTGAGTGAAAACTGTAATTGCTTATAATGTTGTCTTGAGGTTTTTGGCACATAGCTTTTTTTATTGTCGATGTGCTAAAAAGACCTACACAGCAACTCATGTACACAAAATTTCAAGAGGATCTTAAATATCTCTAATATTGAAAATATTAGCTATTACTCATAGACCAAGTGTTCCTCTTAGGTTAATGGTTTCTTAGTCAAAAATATCCAGTTGGTTTACACAGGAAGCCACAAAAACTAACATTCACTGAAGAGGTTTTCCTTTAAGCAAACACAAAATACAGAACAGCAGAAGGCAGGCAAGAACTGGATTCAGTAATACTGAATTCTAAAGAATTTCCAATCAAACAAACACTTCAACAAAACACTTGAACAAACATTGGTACAAAGTGCATGCCCTACCTGACAGGGGGCTCCATACATTTCATGGAAACAACATAACTACAAGTGCAATCTAATATATCTTTGAAGCTGGTTCTCCTTGGAGGAGGGACTGGACCTCCAGAGTCCCCTCCCAACCCTAGCTAGTGTATGATATCACATATCTGTTGCTTTGAGCAATTAATGTCAGCTGAGAAACCAGACATCTCGTTTCTGAACCCTTGAAGATTCCTTGTTTGCAAAGAGAATAACTACCAGAGGGGAAAGGTTTACTGGTGAGGGGCAGGGGATCGACTTTTTCCTTCCAGGGCACTAATAACACTAGACAGTCCAGGCCAAAACACATAGGAGGGGAGAAGAGTGACATCTGGGCCAGGAGATCTCTTTTGGACTTCTTCCAGGACATCCAAGTATAACTTCTACCAACACTACTGAGAAGGTCTCGACTATTACTTCTTATCCTCTCTGCTAATACAGATACTCTCTGCACAAGTTTAAGTTTTGCCAGAGTGCAATAGCTCCAGAAAAAATTTTGAGGAGATATTTGCTCTCACACTTCTTAATATTAGCTCAAAACACTCTGAATTAACTCTGAGTTCCATTGCATCCTTAAGAGGATGGGAGTGCCCAAAATTCAGAGATGCTCATTAGAAAAAGGAGCAACAAAAGTCAGTGGATCTGCAAAAGCTTACAAAGTTTTATTAGTAAGTAACACACCATAGAAATTGGTATGACTTAGGCTCTGGCCTCTCATATAAACACATGGCAATGGGTTTTGGATAAAGGGGTAGGGCAAAATGGAAGAGGGAAAGAGATGAATTAAAGAGGGGGAAGAGAAAGAAAGGAAGAAATATCAAGCCAACTGAAGGGGTGTCCTGAGTCCCAAGCTGTACACATGCCTGGACTGCATGTGGGTAACTTTTTATAGACAAGTTTTCACCATCCTGGAAATAAGTTTCTTGCTTTGTGTACAAATCAGTGACCATAAGCAGTCCATTGTATGGAAAAGGTTCAGAGGGCTTTGGGAGTCTTCAGTGGTCTTGATTCCTCCTAAGTGTGGCAGCCTGTGGTCAACAGCCCATTCTCACTTCTTGACCTCATTCCTTCACTTGCACTGCTTTTGCCCAGGATCCAGAACAAGGATATTGGTCGTAGGAAACTGCTGCCCTGACTCCATATGGCCCCTTCTCCAGCCACATCCTGTTATTTCGCACAAAGTGTTATTTCCAACAATCCTTGTGTGGCTCCTCATCTGTCTGGCTACTGGTGTTTGAGACAGACACATTACCCCCCTTAACTTCTGGTCTTCTACACAAGAAGGAGTGTTACCACTCATGCACAGAAAGTAAGGTTTCTAACAAATGGAAATTTTTACTAAACTGCCTCTTGTGGGGATGGGTCTGGGTAGTTGGGGTCAACATTTGGTTGAATAGTATCCTTCTGCACTGGGAATATGTGCAGAGCAACTACCTAGTGTTGAATGACTGCAGTCATGAATACTGTTCATTATCTGAGGACGGCAAGTTGTCTAACATCTCACATTACAGGAAACGGTAGCAAGAGGTTTATCAGACAGCTCTGCATGGGAGAGGTGCTGTAGGAACTCTTTTATGTTCAAAGATGTGATTTAAATTAATGCTTAAGCTGTGCAGACCCTGCTAAAATAAGTGACATCTAGCTACATTAAAACCCACAGCTTAAATATTTCTTCTTTTTCACCTGCCATGTTTGTGAGACATCAAGAGGATTGGTGTTGGTCTGGGACAAAAATGGAAAGGAGTGGAACAAAAGACTATTGGAGAGACCAGAAGTATTGTGGAAGACCAAAGTTGTAACAGTTAGAGCTTGACTTTGAGAAGTAATGTCGTTTTGGAAGGCTTGTATTCCTTTGAGAAACCTTGTATTCCTCCAGCTTTCTGTGTTTTCATGACTAAGTGAAAAGTTTTCTCTCCCTTTCATGAGTAAAGCAGCATATTAGAACTTGTTATATTTTACATATTTTTCAGATTATTTAATTCAATAAAATGAGATTTTCTTTTACCCAGAAAAAAAATGCATAGCATCCTACATATGGCAATGTAGAAAGATCTTAGATTCTAACTCTGTAAGGACAATTTCAAGTCTATTTTCTGTCTCCCAACTGCTGGGTGGGTTGGGGTTTTTTTCATTATTACTCTGTGTATATATTTTTTGCACACGCACCCTCTTTTTTTCTGAAAACACTGAATGCCTTCAGGTGTTTCTTACTATTCAGTTTTCTGTATCACTTAAGTATCTCTTTAGGATTTGTCCAGCTTCTCTCTTTTTTCTTCGAGATAAACTTAATTCTCCTCTCTGCATTTTCATATTTAATATCCTCTCTTTTTCACTCTGTTTTTTCATTGTATATTCTTCCTCCATCATAGGTTTACTTTAGTAGCACAGAAGAAAGTAATAAGACTCGTTTATGGCTGCTGAGTCTTAGAGAGTTGGGGTGAGAGGATCAGTGGTGGATTCAGGGTTGCTAGTCTCATATAAGCTACTCCCTCAAGAGAAGTTCCTTTCTCTGTACCCTGGCATTACAGAGTCTCTTCAGAAAGTCCTTGCACAGAGGACAAATGCCAGAGATATAGAGCATTTTGCGCATATATCTCTAACAAGTCCCCCATTTGAGTCAAGGAGTATTATTTGGAGTAACAAGCAATAAAAAAATTTGCATCCTCTTTCATAATATAAAAAATGCCTGTGCTATCTGAAAGTATAAACAGGTGTCATGGTTTCAATTTGAAAATGGGCAGAAATACTAATTTCTGTTCTGGTTTGATTTTTTTGCCAATTTCAAAGTTTCCAATCAAGAGCAAAGCAGGCTTAAGCTTAAAAGTAATAAGACTTTACTAACTAACACTAAAAGAAAGAAAAACAACAAGAATGAGGATGGAACCTTCAAAACACTCTTCCTCCCTCCCCACACCTTCTTTTCTCCCAGTCGACAATGTAAAGAAAAACAACACTCAGAAATCTCAGTCAGTTTTCCACCTCTAAAACAGCCTTTTTCAGTTCGTTTAGGGAGGGAAGCACCTCTCATTCGCTATGGTCAATTCCCCCACAAGAAAACAGTTCTCTTGTAGATCCATTCTTCATGAACAACCGCCTGGATCCTTTTGCATTCATGAAATTTCTCCCATGTTCACAATTGTGTCTCTGGGCCACATCAATGTATGGGGTCTAGTTTAAAGATAAACATGTTCAAAACAAAGGTTCTCT
>VXBS01008369.1:48657-128171 GCA_013400255.1 Sitta europaea | reverse complement strand
TCAGCTGCCCCTGCCTGGCCCTGGGCTCCCCCTGCCCCACTGGGCAGGGCAGGGAGGGCAGAGGGGTGTGCTGTGACAGCCGGGAGCAGAGAGACCTGCCCGGGCTGCTGCACAGGGAATGACAGCTGGAGAATGCTTTCCATTGGTCCAATAAAATGCCAACCTCAAACCAGCCAGCTCACTTCCCTGGGCTGGTCAAACCAGGACAACAAGTAGCACAGACAACAGCAACAGCTCAAATGCTAAAAGCCCTGGCCTCAAACAGACCCTTCCTGCTGCTTCTCTAAAGTACATTCCAGAGCAGACTTGAGGGAAAGGTTTTGTGACTGTTGCTCCAGCCAGCAGAAGCTTTGTTGTTAACAACTGTGGGCTTTAACTAAATAAGTACTTCTGCTACTGATTTTCTTTTTCCTATCAGCAAATAACACATATGACAGCAATTTGGACCCAGTGCTTTATTTGTCCCGTCATCTTTATGCATTTCATTCAATATTTTTGCAGATCATTGCTGGAATGAAAATACAATAGAAGTCAGTGCTTCCAGAGATCAAACTTTCCATTGTTCTTTGAATAAGAAATTGTATTCGAGTACAGAGGTTTGCATAGAATCTGTCCCTTGCTTTGTATCAAGTCAGCTATTTTCAGCTCAGAGTAGCAATCTTTGATTTCTTGGTTGTAACTATGGCAATAAGATTAGACAGTATTCAGTAAAATTCATATTGCAAATTAGCATGGGAGGGTGTCCGTGACTGTGATAGGAGAAATGTAAAAACATTGTGGAATGACACTGAAATTAAATCAGAACTCAGAATACGCCTCAAAATAATGATTCTCAAACTCATCCAGCACCATCTGGTAGTTCGCAAATGATTTACAGTTAGCCACAATAAACATGATGGGATCAATGGGCCGGATGGGGGTAATATTTCTTACCCAAAGCCATTTTAAAAAGGCATTTTAAGCTCATTTTGGGTGGATGCTGAATTCTTTGATCTGGGACTTTTGTAACAGTAGCAGTCAAATCAATTTCAAACACTTTCATTACAGCACAAATCTACAAAGCTCGTTATGGTCTGAGAAGAGAAAAAATAGAAGAAACACAGAAGTTGTCCTCTAGGCCTCAGGCCATGTTGTAATGAGAGTAAGAGTGAGCAGTGGTAGATACTATTTTGAGTTCTGCCTCTGTATTTCTGCTGCATGGTACAGTCCTGTCAATTCACCAGAACAGCAGACCTTAATTTGCACACACTAAAGATAGCTTCCTGAAGTTTTGAATCATTTTCAATACATCTTGGGTTTAATCATATTTCTTCTCTACCTCATACCCTGTTTCTATTGAGTCTCCTGTCAATACCTAGCCTTTGCTGTTCTTAATTATATATGCCATCAAAGTCAGAAGGAAGGCAGGTTTAGATATGTTTCTTTTCCAGGAGTTTAACAAACACATATTTTATTATTATTGGCCTTTTTCCCAAGGAAATTGTTACCTTAATAAGAAAAGGATTGAAAAAAGACATATTCTCAGGAATTTTACTAACTTGTTTTTTCATTGGTTTGCTATAATATGATCCTTCATTTTATATTATCTGATACTGAATTGATATTGATAGGTTTCTTGCAATGTATATTAAAAAAATTTCAAAAAGCAAGCAGTGTTTTATTTTTCTGCTGCTACTTCTTCGTCTGAATACAGCTGTTTACAGCTTTTCTTGAATGTAAGCTGACATATTAGAAGGCTGGCAGCAATTAACCCTGCAGCCCTGCAAGCAAGAGAGTAACATTGCATGAAATTTCATCTCCCGACACAAGTTAAGCTCAAACTATGTCCTTCCATATTGCATAAGGCCCGTACTAGCCCTCCATGAAGTGAGTTGTCCTCATAGAAAAGAAAAAAACCAAACACATGTTCTGATTGTATAACTAAAATGGGTAAAATAGAATTTTGCCTTTATGAATAATAGGCAGCAGCTCAGGAATCACAGTCTGTCCTGGTCATACTACTGAATTGCTTGGCCAGCTTCCAGCATCATGAGTAGCAAAACCTTATTCTGCCAGAGGAAGGAAAATAACAGTTTGTCTAGACCTCTGCAGGACTATTGCCTCTGTCAGGAAAGGTCATCTTCAAGCATTTTCTCAGTGCTCAGTCCTGAAGTAGCAAAGGTCTTAGATAGACCAGTCAGAGCCTTTCAGGATTCAGCCATTCTTCCTATTTGACCATTCTGGGCATTTACAAAGTAAATGAGTGCTCAACTATGTTTGTTACTTTTTTTTTTTTTTTTAATACGTTCATCTGAAGTTATTTAATTGCAAGTCCTCATTTAAAGTGTGAAACAGGGACACTACAATAAACACTTCATCCATTATCAAAATTCCTCTCTTTTTCTTCTCAAGTAAAACCAGAAGCTATTTGGGTGGAAATTTTTTTTTCTCTCTCTGTTGGTTACCTGAATAATTGTTTACTATTCCAAATGAAAACAAATGGATGTTTGCATACAAATAATCATAGCCCATTTTCTTGCTAGCGATATGCATTCCAATTGGTGGTATATAAAGCACCACATGCTCGGTGGCTCAGAAATTATTGTGCCCTTATAAATGATCCTTTTTTGTGGGATAAAAGAGTTTCTAGCAGCACAGGCAAGAACTTTCAGTCACAGTGTTAAACCATCCATGCTTTTACATCACAGGATTCAGCAGTGTGCTTAGTTTGATGTGAATTTCTGAAATTAATCACACCATGGCACAAAGCATCTTATACAGGGTATACATTAAAACAAATGAGTAAAACGCAATAGGACAAAAGAATGACAGTGCACAGACCAGTTTCCTAGAATCCATGTAATATGAAGTTCTCAGTGCAGTGTTTAGATGAAGAAAAACAGTGGGAAAACTGAAATCAAATGCTGTAATTGAGGAGGCAACATGTCATCCACAGTAATTTCAAGAGCAAAAGGTAAATGAATCAGTCAGGTAGGCCTGTGGGGGCTGTTCTCTTCCCATGTAGGAAGAATGTCTGTTGAGGATACAGTTTGCCAGGCAGTGAGCTAGGTGAGAAGGAGTGGAACCAGACCATTTAACACATGTCAAAGTATTGTCAAACTCTTAGCATTTATTATAAAAATCCAGATAATCCTCCTAGGCTTACCTTGTGCCATTTAGAAGGGACACTCATAGCAGAGGTAGGAACAGGTTAAGGACATCTTTTTTAAGAATAACAGCAAGGAATATCTACTACTACATTCATATGTAATGAAGAGGTTTTCCTTGAATTTTAGCCCTAAATCTAATTTCATATTCAGGTGCTGGAAGTGTTGCATAAAGGCTTTCTATAGGTAGAACAACTCCCTGAGTAATCTGCTGCTATCCTTGTAGCAGCTGCCCAATAAATCTTTACTTTACTTTTCCAAGCACAAAAATGAATGCAGGCCCTCGAGTCCTCCCTGTTCCAAGACAAAAAAGACACCCTGACTTGTTTCTCTATCTGAGTTGAATTAGGATGAGCTGGGTTGCACGTGTGCCATGAGCACTGGGGAATTGCTGGCAGTCCAGTCAGAGCAGGTGAGACAACAGAAGTTTGCTGGAAAATCTATCCTGCCTGTCATGGGAAAAGTTGCAAATCACATGTATAAATAAAGGGAAAGGAAGACCATCTAAAGAGAAGAACTAGTTTTCAGGCACTAAACCAGCCTGCAAACCTGCTTTATAACATCTCTTTCCTGTCTTAGCCAATCAAGGCAATCCACCCTTGAAATGCTATGGGACAATCCAGTGTATCAACAGCCTTTGTAATTGCTGACTGTGTTTCTGCTTTTAATTTGTGAATGCACTAACTGTGTTTCATAATGCCTGCCTCTGATAACAGGAAATGCCTAAGTGTAACCAGAACCTGTGGATAAGGTTTGCTCTCCTGCTGTCCTTCACATACTGAGGACAATGCAGAAAATGAGTCATTACTTAGCTGACAATGTAGGAGATCAGAAGCAGCTGATATTTATCTCTGATTAGGAAAGCATCACTATAATTCTTTTTACCTGAGCAACTTAAAACCTTTTCTTTAATCTGAGAGAAAGGAAGCTCTGCTGTTGTACCAAGTGGAGGATATTTTTAGAGTTACTGAATACTGTAGGATCAGTATTTCCACCTGTCTTTGAAACATGCAGCATCTTTCCTGTTCTTGTGGACTAGAGTCCTTTGTCTCTCCATAGACTGTCCATTATACTCTTTCTACAGTTCTCATACAATGAAAGAAATACATGGAGACACACTGGTATATAGGGCACAAATATTGCCCCATTCTCTTTGCAGGTAACTAACTTGCCAACTTTCAGTTTCTTCAGCTGGATATTTCCAGGGTTATAAGACACTATATTGTTTATGCCTTTAGTGCAGTTAGGAAAATCTCCTGCTAAAAATTTTAAATTTCTGGGAAACTGAGTGGAAAGGTGCAAAGGACAGTAAAAATATGTAGATGGAAAAGAAAAAAAAAGTCATAATTCTTGATAAATTTCTGATGTGGGTGAGGGATTTAATTATTCGTAGCCCTTTTAATTAAGCCACAAGGAAAATTATGCAATATGGTCTTTTTTGTAGGGTTTGTGTAGTTTCCATTCATCATCAGTACAGGTTTGTATGTCAGCAATAGAACATTCACTTAAAACAGTGAGTTCTATCTTCTTATTTAATATAGCTGATACAAAAAAATTGGTTACTTTTATCACAAAAACACAGGTTAATCATATATGTAATATTTTTTTTTTGTTAAGTCATTTGCTAGTTCACCAGACTCATGAGGAAAATAGAGCTTAGCTTAATTGTGCTCCACTTGTGCTTTGGAACACTAAGAGAAGAGTGTTTCATTCACAGACATGAAGAATTCCCCTTCATGGACAAATCCATACCTGGAGCAGGAGGCTCTGCTTGGAGTCTACTTGGCTTCTCCTTGAAAAATAAGAACACCTCCATTGAGGATGGAAAAAAAATGTGTTGAAAGGGGGATAATCTTCTGAACAAGGACTTTGAGGAGTGAAAACCCGCAAGCAAGCATTGTGGAGAATTCATTGCTTATCCTTTACAGTTGAGAATGTAGAGAAAAAACTGCACTTTCACCACAATGCCCTTCAACTCTTTACTGATGGCAATGCTTCTACTGCTGTGACTCGTTCTCAGCTTCTCACTGTCTCAGGATTATTAAATATATGGGTACATTGGCTGGCACTGGAAGCCTTTACCCCATCTGCATTTTGGGAGCCATCCGTGGGTCATCATGCTCAGAGAGCAGCAAAATGTAGGACCCATCCTGAGGCCAATTCCATATCTCTGCTCTCACAGATCACATCTGTTATTACAGCAGATCCTGTAGAAGTTCTCCAAATCCCCACACAATAACAAGAGCCTTTCTGAATACATATTATGGTGCAATCAATTCCTGCAGGAGATGTAGCACTTTAATGTGAAAATTTCCTCATTCAATCTTTGCTTGTTCTTTCTGAACCAGTGGAGATGCTCTTCACTTCAGAGTGTCCCTACTGTGCCCTTTCCTGATGTAAATCACATTACACCCAGCTATAGCTCTCCTGCCTGCTTGCTTGGCGAATCGGCAGGAAGGCTCACACTTAATTTACAGGTATCTGCCTTTGCTGACTTGTACTATTAAGTATGTTGTCTGGCTGTTTTACTAATTGAGAGAGCAAGTAAATGAGAAAGAGGAAGAAAGAAGAATGAGCTACCAAGCACAAACTGAGAAAACTCTGTCACTGACTTTCTGGAAACTTGTGGTAATTTACATGTTGTAGCTCAAATGCCTGACTGCTTGATAGAAATTGGCTGATGGGTTCAGAGCTGCCAGTAAGTAGTGAGAGAATGCCAGGAGAGTAAAAAGGCAATGTGGTTACATAGGTCCCGTTTCCCTGGTGAAAGTAGCAGGGAACAAAATAGCATTAAAATAAAAACTACAACAACAACAACTACAACAAAAAAGTTGTCATGGAGACTTTTCCTCAGAAAACTCTGGCCTTTTCAGCTCCTTTAGCATTGCAGTCTATCACTGGTCACAAGGCCCGTGTGCCACCTAAATCCCACATAATTTTAGTTGAGGGTTAAGTGCAGCTCAAGAGGGATGGATTTTTATTGCTCATGCTCTCTGCTCAGGCAAACATTTCATTCTGATTGAGTGACACTTGGTAACAGGTTGAACACACAGGACATCACTCACTTGTCACTAAAAGTAAGAATAAATTGCAGATACAGAAATTAGTTTTCATAGAGCTTGATGATTCTGGGACTCCTGCTGTTAGTTTGTTCTAATTGTCACAGACAGGGTAGGGTTGTATGAAGAGTGTGTTTTACCAGTATGTGCTGGATACACCTAGAAACAGTAATTATCTAGCAAGAAAAGAAGATAATTTTCTCAAAACAGAATCAGTTTGAAAATAAAAACAACCTAGAAGATTACTGTTTTAAGCTACATTATATTAGCACATATGTAATGCTGAAGAAGATCAACAACACAGTTTATTATAGGAGTTCTCATAAAAAAACATTGTGCTGGTTTTATATATTACGGCTTAAACATTGTCCAAATATAAAGAATATTGGTTTTGATAAATAAAATAGGGTGCCAACTGAAGTGAAAGACTAGAATTTAAGCTTCTTAATCTCATCTAAAGGAAAGCTGCTTCTGATCCAAAAAGTTCACACCTGAAACATTTTTTTATTCTGATTTATTGAATGACTTCTCTTCAAAAATCTTAAAAATTTACTGATTTATTCATAAATTATCTGAATTTTGTAGAAAAAAAATCGTCTTTCCTTTTTTTGGGACACAATCTATCTGCATTTCCCCAGACAGCTTTCTAGGGAGACAAGACTGAAATTCTTCACAATGCACCCCATTTTTCTAGTGGAAGCCTTGACCAGGACTTATGCCCCTCTGTCTCTTATAAAAATTACCTACTTGAAGGAGCTACTCCAGACAGGAGTTCCTTTTTTTCCCTCTTCTTGAACCTCTTAGCTAAAGAACAGTCTCAAACACAGCAAAAATGAAAAAACTAGTTGGTAATGGGAGGCTTGGGCATACGGAGATAAGTGGCATACCAGTTTAGACAATTAGTGCGCACAGTAGCAGTCTGCACACAAAAAATATTTTCATTTACAGCCAAAAACATTATCTATGGAAATGGTCAAAGCGCATCCTAACATAGGTACACCATCTGACTATGAACCAAGAAAAATATTTATTTTCTAATTCTGTTTTCTTTTTTACCTGCAACTATTGCTTGATTTTTTTCTTTTTTTCTGTCAATATCAAGAGATACTCACTCGTATCAAGAGATTCAAAATGCTAGACAAGGCTTTAAACAGCCTTATTTATGCTGACCCTGATATTAGAGGACAGTGGGACCTCCAAAAGTACCTTCTAATCTATATCATCATAAAATAAAAATAATTTTAATTTATTAAATTTATAAGCATGAGAAACACTCCTTCCCAAACACTGGCAGCAGCTGGTAGAAGGCACCACAAGTGGGCCAGCAGGATAAAATAATACTTCTGCAACACTTCATTCTGCACAGCTGAAATTAAATATGTGTATGTGCCTTTTCACTACTTGAAGCGTTCATGACAAGAACCTGCCTTGCCTTGCTTTGTTTGGGACTTTCCAAAGCACATATAAAGGTTTCCCATTAGCAAGAGCAGAGATTTGAATTTTTTTTTGTCTTGTGCACAAACTTGGACACACTTTATCAAGGTAAAAATGATTATTCAATGTAGAGGAGAAGCTAACTTCCTATGTAGTTATTCACAGAAGAGACTGTATTTCCTAACTCTGTCTCCTGGGAAAATGAATGATGCATGAAATCATAAGAAATAGTCTCTGAGATATGCCCTTTTCCACCCTCTTCATCTCTCTAAGGGATTTCTGATGCAGTTCAGCACAAGTCCAGGTTTTACAATAGGAACTGGGCTTTTAATTTCTTACAACTTGCAGCATCATCATCTCCATCAGACTGTTCCCTCTTTCCATCTTAAACTGCAGGCTAATTTTAATACAGTTTTTGATTTTTTTTAAATGTAAAAGATGTGTTTTTTCCAAAGGCAATATAAGAGAAAGTGTATTTTCAATATTATTACATGAAATAATAGTGCAGTTTTATCTACTGCATTCATTTTTTAAGTTTCACACAGCCATTGCAGGTTGCATGCTGTGACATCATCTGTAGTAAAAATACTTCCTTGTTTGGGTTTTTTTTTATTATTTTAGTAATTTTGAGCCAAATTCTCATGCTTCTATTTCCAATCATATCCAGCCAATTTAACTTACAGGATACAGATGAAAAACAATTAATTAATGTCCTTTAACATTGGTTAAAATAGCATCCAACAATAATTCTTAATGTCCACTCTCAGATTTGCTTCTTCTTCTGTGACACAAAAAAAAATTTTTGGAGGTTCCTTTGCCTTGCCTCAGACTCATAGCAATTTATCATCAAGAACTGTGGTTTCTTCAATCAGACAACCCTAATAGCCATTGGGTCTATTACAAGCATTAGGTATGTACCTTCCATCTTAAAGTTCTTGTCCTAACACTAGCTAATTAAGAAGAAAGAAAACACAATTTCTGAAATTAAAGGGAGACTGTATGAGAGGTTTTGATGTCACATTGGAAAAAATGTCATATATCCAGCAAAAGGAGAGTGTATTCTTGGCCTTTAATGTCTTTGAATGCTTTCATAGTGTTTATCTGAATAGATGTGAGGAGGCATCTTTACAAATCTAATATTTTAACTTATATTGAGACATAAGTACGTAACATACTTATGTTAAGACAGCTCTGGCCAAGATAAGGAACTCTTTGTACTAGTTTCTCTGAAGATATGTGTAACAGACCACTTGGCAGAGAATACTGCCAGGATAGGTAGTGAGAGGACAGTGTAGGAAGAAGGACACTTTGTGATTATTGTTCACGTTTTGCAAACAAGGGACTGGAACCCTAGGAGGCCTGTGCTGACATTCTGCAGTGTAATAAACACACACTGGGAACAGAGTAAAATATCAGGGAAGCGGTCTGGCTCTCTGCTTCCTTGACCAGTGCCTATTCCTCAGACGGATAAGGCCAGGAATCCAAACACTCAGCATGGAAACAAGGCTCTTTAGAAAACGCACACTGTGGGAAGGATTATATCCCATTGTTTATGCTAGTCCTTGCTTTTCTGGTAGCTAATGACAAATTAAAATTTTTGAATACAGGCTAGTGACCACTTTCCTGAAAGGAACTATCCTTGGGCCTGGCCATACGTACAGTTGGTGTCAGGGTCCCATGGTTGTGCATAATTGTTCCAGACTTTGCCAGTCTGTCCAAGCTGGAACTACAATGGCTGCTCTGGACTCTCAAAGTTCAGAGAGGATATTAGCTAAAAAAAGAGCTTGATTTAAAAAAAAAACCCAAACAAATAAACAGAGAGAGCTGGTGAGGAGGTGAGGAAATAGTCTTGGCCTTTGACAGATGGTGCGTGCCCATTCATATCATCCTCATCTCTTTCAGCCCTTCTCTGAAGAATTATCCATGATGGGAAGGGAGCACAAGTTGCATAGGTTGTAGGTGACGTAAATTTCATGCTTTTAGTCTTTCTTCAGTCAGTTCATTTTTAGTTCAGCCAAGGAAATAATCGTCTTTGAATGGAGATATTTGGTGAAAGGCAAGTAGAGCCTCATAATTGTTCTTACAAAGATTAGACTCAATGGATTAAAATACAAATAAGTTTTGTGTCCTCTTTCACTCTGCGGTGTTCTTATTTTTGTTGAGCAGCAAATCCTTATGCAATGAACTTTCTTCTGTACTACCCACTGCTTCCATGTTATTTTAAAAAAATTTCTATGTTCATTTTCCCAAGATTTTCCAACTTATTAAGGAAATTTAGGGTACCTGATTCTTACCCGCCAGCATCACCCATTACTGCAAGAATTACAAGACAACAAATTTTCCTGTAAATTGGGGTCTGGTGTACATTGTTTGTTATCTTGTACGTGTGTGTGTGTTTATCCAATGAAGATATAAGAAAATAAAATCAGTTGCAGGCTCTGTCAACACAGAAGACTTTGGCATTTAATCACGTATTTTCATTACAGTATATTAATATTTCTGAGGCATACACAGATATGACCTTTATTATTCAAATTTCTGCTTAATGTATTTTAACATTGTTGTGCTTTTGATTCATGTAAAATAGGGGTTTTTTTCTAAAATTAGACTACTTAATAACAATAATGAATGTGAGCTTTAATCTGCATGCAGCCCTGTCCTCTTACTCCCATAATGTTCTAAATTGGGATCTTTTCATGCATTGTAATTTGGGAAATTGTTCCTGAGCAATTGCACACAGAGCTAAGCTAATCTTTCTTCCTCAGGATGGGAGATTCCTTCCTGATCCAAAAGTAGGGACTATGATTTCCTTTTCCAGGATACTTGACTTTGACTGATAGCAGCTAACCTATTCCTTAAAATGTTCCCTGAGGCTGATGCTGCCAAGGCCGGGGCTGTGTGACCTGCCCTGCTCAGGCAGAGCATCCTGTGCGTAAAACTATTGTGTCCCAGGATGTGTGTGGAGAGGCAATCTCTGTGGGTGTGTATAAGGGTGCACACAGAGAGCAAACCTCTTTCATCAAGGCTGCTGCAGACTTCCAGCTGAAATAGCAAGAGGAACACAAACACTGAATTAAAGTCAGAGCAAGAAAGGAGAAAAAAAAAATGGGGTTGGGCAAAATATCGATATATAAAAAAAATGCACTTTTTTTACTGACACCAGTGAGAAAAACACATTGACATAATTCACTGAAACAGGAAATGGTGTGTTCTTCTAATCTATTTATGATGTTCCTGAGTAAGTTCCTTGCTGTTGTGAGCTGTTACATGGTCATTTATACTTACCTGTGTTGAATACAAGTCTAACAACTTTCTTCATTTTGCCCCCTATGTTGATGCATTCCTTTTAGTTTCTGCTCATCCTGCAACAACAGCCATGGATAATCATCCTTCCCAGAGCTCCTACTAGTTTGTTTCAACATCACACCTTCCATTCTCACTCTGATAGAGGGTAACAAATTTGCATTAATGTCATCAGAGTTTCTTTAAGAAGTGATCACTCTAAGACCATCTCCCACCTCAGGGCCTGTCTTCCTCTCACACTCCCAGCCCTAGCCAGCCTGTGTCTCCCTCTGTTCAGACAGCTGTACTTTTTCTCCCTCCTGACAGACCCCTTCTTCAGACATAGTATTGCTTGTCCAGCATCAGGCACTCTGTAATTTCAGTGCTCTGCTCTCTTTACAGCCCCTTAATTTCTGAGTTCCGATCCACTCTCCAACTAATTCCTATCTCTGTGTCAAGAAAGCCTGATCCAGACTGCCCCAGTGTCCTGACAGCTGGTGTGGCACTTATGCCCTTGATGCAGCATTTCATGTCTGGGCATTTGCAGGGGTAGCAACTCCACACTACAGACCCTGTCACCACCTTGGCTCCTCAGGGACGGGTGCAGAAAATTCAGCTGTGTCAGGCTGTAAGCATGGGCTGTGGCATGCACAGCACAGAGCTGCTGCTCCCAGAAATGGCTATCCTGCCCTAACAAGACTCTCTGGAGCAGGTATTGTCTCCCAAGGGCTCCCAGCATACATTCATCATGTGATTTAAGTGACCAGCTACTCCAGTGTGCTTCTGAACAGTAAATGCTTATCATGCAGCAAGGCTGGGCCAGCCCAGGAGTTACTCACATGATGAATATTTCTGAGTACAGAATAAATCAGAATACATAACAAGCTGTCTTCTAAGTTGTAACAAGCACGGAAGGAAGGGCAGAGGGAGAAAAAATTAAAAAAATTCTTTGTGGTGAACTAGTACTAACAAAGGCAGAGGGACAAATCCTCAGGTAATCTAAGTCACTCTAATCTTACTGAGCTCAAGTCATATATTTTAAGACCAAGTGGGACTTCTATATCATATAATTTGACCTCTACTGAGATATTAGACAGGAAATTTCACTAATTCATCTCTCTTTTGAATTTAGTAACAAATCAGAAAAGATATTAATAGGTTGTTTGGTTTAATGTTATTTCAAAAATACGTTGTAACACTGTGAAGATGGAGCATATATACATATATACTTTTTTATGTATAATGTGTATATATATGTATATATACACATACATTTGTGTGTGTTTACATTCACTGTAGGCATGTGATAAGTTATTTAATGTTATACTTATTTAATTAGGCCCGGGAAGGGAGTTTTCATCTTATTTTCAGTTGAGGTATACAAATGTGAGTGAAATTCACAACTCCAACCCTTTTTAACATAGCCTTATTGTCTCCCAGTAATTCTGGCCAAACTCCCTCAAGCCTCAGTGACATGCAGAGTTTTCTCCAGACTGCTCTCCTTGGCAGTACCAAGGAAACACTCTAAATTGCTGGTGTGAACAGAATTTTAAAAATTCAGTGATGTATCTATGAGTGCAATTGGAGAATCTGGAAAGGTACCACAGAGCAATGCTGTGTAAAAAAGAATTAACACAGAGTGGGGCCCCAACATCACTAAGTCAGCATGTGATCCAAAACACAGGTGTTATTAGGTGATGTTCAGATGTTAAATATTTGTCCCCTGGGTCAGTATCACAGTAGCTGCAATGAGTGTGGATACAGAATTGGTCTGTTCTGTTGCTTCTGTCAGCCCTGAGAAACAACATCTGGGGCAAACAGAAAGGCTAAGGCAAAAGCGCTACAAAACTGTCCACCTTGCAGAAAGGCAGGTTTGATATCCAAGAGAAAAATTGTGTCTGGAATGGAGATAGCTTTCCCCACAAGCAGCCCCCATGGAGTTTTGCTGTGCACTGGAGTCTAGGAAGGTGTTGATAACACATCAGTGTGTTGGCTACAGTTGAGCAATGCCCCACAGCAACAGCCTGTCTCCTCAACATCCTGCCCTGCCATGTGTAGGCTGGGAATAGGCAAAACCATGGGAGGAGTCTCAACCAGGACATCTGACCCAATTCATCAAAGAACTATTCCATACCATGTAACATCTGCTCAGACATGAAAGCTAAGAGAAAGGAGAGGGTAGGGGGGTGTTTGTTGTTTATATCATTTGGTGAGGGTATATTTCACTGTTTCCAGAAGTCACAGTGACACTTGAACCAAAGACAGAAACCTAGCATTTTCATATGCATGAATGACATACTGTGAAACATCCTGTATTTTTTATGCTAAGTGCTTGTGTACCTGTATGTGGTTGCTAATTGGTATATATGACAGAACAAAATATAATTAAAGGATTTTATGCTAACTCTTGCCATTAAAAATTGCTACAGCTGATAACCTGTTTTCTGAGTTTAAATTAATGGTGACATCTAATTGAGCTGTAACCACAGAGAAGACTGATAGAGATCAGCCTTCTATGCCTGTCCTTAGTACCTTCTGTAACTTGGGAGGATAAAATCAATCATATGCAATTATGCATTAATTTCATTATTGAAGATATACTGTAAAGAAAAATATGTCCCTTGTGCACATTAGCACAAATAGGACAGATCATTTTCTCTAGGCAAATGTTTTTATCATGTGAAAATCCTGCTAAATGTCTTAACAATTTCTAAAGAATAATTGCTTTTAAAAAATTCACTGGTAAGTGAATCCTGATTCTTCATTCAAGATCCAGTGTAAGTGAAAAATGTTATGTATCAATTTCACTAAATATTCTCCCACTGATTTTTTTTTTCTGTGTTCAAAATATCTTCTAAGTTGCTGCTTGTTTGTTGTAATGCTTATAAAATGCCTTTTTGCCAGCACTCTTTTGGTTGCGTGACACTAGTCTCTCCTTAGTGACCAAGTAATCTGGTTTTTTGTTTTCGTTCATGCTCTGCTGCTCCTAGACTTCTTCCTGCTGTGCCTGTATGGAGGAGACAAGGGAGGAGGAAAGGATTTTTGTTCTTTTATTTTACCCTCTGTTGCATCTAGCAGGGTTCAAATTAGTCCCAATTCTGCAACGTCAGCCCAAATGCCTGACACGTGCCCTCCACCCTCAGTGATCATATCATCTGATACTTTTTGGATTTTAGATTTCATTCTGTTGAGAGGGAATTCATGTTTTTGTTCCATACCTAGTGTATACATAGGAAAAGAATCGGTAATGATAATAATAAAGGTCCACCAAGAAATATTTTCAGAACTAAAAGCTTTTGAACTACTCAGAGTAATTTTTCACTTTAATTTTACATACACTTTTTCCATAATTTAAGCAAGTTTATTGTTTTGTTTTCTAACCTACCCTCCAAGACAGTATATAGCTCAAAAGCAAGAGCTTTGGTCAAGGTCTATCAGAACACTCATGCCTTTTTAATGCATAAATCAGGCTTTTTAACCCACGGCATTCAAGCGTTTTCATGAAAGTGTCACTCATTTAGTTCTAGACTTCCTCAAAAACCATGCACAACAGCATTATAGGAATTTGGATTTTGATCAAGGGATTTTAATGACAATATGAATCATGAGAACAAAGCTGGTATACTTTTAACTCAAATTTACGGCTAAATAAAAAAAGACACACAGGCATTCTAATGATACACTCTAGGTGTAGTCTATTTATATGACTCAGAGAAGATAGGAATAAAAAACAAAATCAGCTGATGCAAACAGTTACATTTGGAAAAACATTGTGCAAGTTGTATCACATGCCTCCTTCATTTTTGGTATCGTGTTGCTCAAACTCCCCCCACAACATTTTGAACATGTAAGGATATTTGAAAATATGAGTAGCTTTTCTTAACATTTTGGTTAAAACTTGATAGTTCCTATCAGAACCACACAGAGAGGATATTTATAGCATTTTCACTCCTGCTGCATGCTTCCTTTCATACTTGAAAGCTTCACATCATCTTATTCAGCAGTCACAGAATAAATAGCTTAGAAGATCATAGCATTTAATTTTGCCAAAAGAGCTTTTTGTATTTCAAAAATTGTATTACTTTTTGCTATCTTTTATGTGTAATATTAATAGAATTGCTACACTTCAATTAACAATTACCAGTTAGCAGTAGCAAGATCACTTTGGTAATCCCTTTCTTTTCAGTCATTTTGTTTGGTTTTTTTTTTGATTGTCTGTCAGAAAATCAGAGATTTCAAGGCAAATAACATTCCCAGCAACATAGATGTAGTTTCCTTCAAATAACAGAACAAAGTGTGTTTGCATTGACTCATGACATATGGGTTAGCTAAGAGCTAAACATAGAAACTTCCTTTGAAGTTATGCTTTCCTTCTCAGTAATATATAAGCTTCCACAATTTCTCTTCCAGACCCCCTTCAGACTCTCATATTAGGTCAAAAGTAAAGATGAGTGAAGGGCATATATGCTGCTTAACTTCATAATTTTTTCTGAGCTTCAGTTCCCAATGGTAAAAGGCAATATTGCATTTAGATAAGTTTAGTGTTTGCCAGAATAGCAACACACAGCTACCCCATGAAGTCATGAGAGCAAATGGAAGTGAGATAATAAGGTAGTACCTCAAACTACAGGTGCTTTGTACTGAACTTGGAACAGATTCACCCTTCTCCTCTAAACAGTACCACAGCTGCCTATTGAGCCTCTGTTTCTTCCTTCAGGACATGCAGCCAAACTGATGTCCAGCTTTACAGAGTACTGCTCACATGAATCTCAGTATATATTACCAGTAATAAATGCTGGATTAATGGTTCAGATTTTGGATGAAGTTATCACTCAGCTGCAGGGAAGTAACTGACTCTGAAACCATGATTCCCTTGCCACAAAAAAACAAACAAGAAGTCATCAGTTCTTCATACTGAGATGACACAGTAGCAAAATGAGTCTCTTGGTCATCCCAGGAGCTGAAGTCACAGTCTGTTACAATCAGGGGAAGGTGTGAGATGGTACAGAGGGGTCTGTGACAAGCAGTCTAAAATGGAAGAGAGAATGATTCAGCGGGATGGGCAAAATTTTGGAGTTGTTCAGATGGTCTTGAGGGTGAGGCATGATGAAGATTTTTGAGAAGAATTCCGCCATCTCTTTCTGAAAAACACAATAAAACCATATGTAGTCTTACTTCCAAATTTCCTTGTGATTAATATGATATTAAGGAATAGTTCTCCAAGCCACAGCAACCTGACTGCTTTTTTCTGTTATATTTCCTTATGTTCAATTTTTTTTTTCCTTCTGATCCTCACACAAGAGCAGTGAATGCAAGCATTCCCAAGGACATTTTGCTACAGTTCAGCAGTGGAAATTGCTGTCAATCCGTTTGCAATCCAGGCATCAGATGTCAAAAGGGATAGACACGGTATACTCTTTGTTTTACCACAAACTCTCCTTATACCATGTGGAGATTTTCCCTTTTAAATGGCATGAGGTAGACCACATTTCTCTTTCAACATTTCACATTCAGTGACAATATTTTTACAGGATTTTACAAGGTAGAAAGCAAAGATAAATGCTTGGGAGCTTTGTCAGCTGACTGTGAAATGAACTTCCCTTCCCCCTCTCCGGCTGATGTACAGCATCCCAAGTGGTGGTCTGACAGCATAAACAGGGACAGAAATTTCTCATTCACTGTCTCATAGTTCAAGAGTAATTTCTCCTCTGCCTGCACTGCAGTGTGCTATGGAAATGTAGAGCTGCTACAAGGGATGATGGACAGTCCTGCTGTGCGTAACTAACAGGTGCCACACAGATAGATTTCACTGGCCAAGCTGGAGGTGTCTCTGCAGAGGGTCTCTCCTCACAAGCTGTCATGCAGTTTATGCTCCTCCAAACAGGGCTTTATAAATCCACAGGCACACATGTAAGTTGCAGGAGGAAAATAAAGGTGACATCAAAAGATCTTCTACATAAATCACCTCTCTCAAGTAGGTTCACACAACAGAGTTTCTGGTGTCATTTACAGAGGTGAAAACCTGGAGTTCCACTATTGGTCTTTCTAAAATTATAACTGGATTTATGCAGATGTGACCAAAAGTCATGTTTGCTTTCCACTGAAATCTGTATATTTATCTTTCTTGATAAAGTGTTGAAAACCGTGGGCACAAAACTGGCAGTGCATCTTAGTTGCAAACAAAAAAAGACAAGAAACAATGATGACAAGTTTAGAAATTATTTTTCCCCCATATTTGAGAGCCAAATGGATTCTTACATCTTGAACGGTAGAGCCATAAAAAAAAAAAAAAGAAACATCGTAAGGTTTCCTTAGGTTTATAGCACACAGAGATGAGGGAGGGGAAAAGGAAACAGTTTTATTTCTTTTCTGTTTTACAGTCAGTCTGAATCCTCTCTGTGTAAAATGCTAAACTTCTTCTGACCTTTCCCACCATGAATTTAAAAGATGTCTCCTCTCTTCTCAAACTCAGATTTATAGCAGAACATTTAATGTCTGGTTTGTGCATACACAATTAAAAAAAATAAGAATTGCTGCTAGCAATCCGTGTAATACCATGTGGGTGAATTTGGGTGAGCATGAAAGCTCCAGTGAACTGTTCACCTCCACAGTAAATGTAGCAAACAATTCCCTCTAAGTTCACAAACTGAATGCTGTTTTCCCATGAAGAAAAACTCTTTATCATTCAGCCTGAATGTGCCCATTAGGATGGCAAAAGGACTGTGGGCCTAAAAAAACCTTTTCTGGCATCTGTGGGAGAGGTATTCTGCAGTCCCATGGCAGCACAGGGTCTTCTCGGCCTCAGCCTCTGGATCCTCAGTGCTCCCAAGGACTGTATCCTTTCAGCCAGAGTCAGGTCTCAGATACCTAGCTCCAAAGCCAAGTAATTCTGAATTTTAAAGCCCAATGAGTTGTTTCAATTTGCATTAGTAAGCCTGAGATCTAAACCTAGTCTATTGTGGACAGCCTGTATGAAAGACTCATTACTTTTCCCTCTAAACTTCGAGGCAGCATCTGGGCTGTTGATAGCAATCTTGGAGGCAGAAGCTGTGAAATGCCTCATGAAAACCAAGCTGATAGTGCCTGAGTGAAGCACTCATTGAGGACTGTTTTTCAAACTAGGGTCTCAAACATCCTACCTGTTTGCTTGTATAAACACATGCCATCAGATGGATCGAGGCTAGAAGACATTGAAGCATGAAAAGTTATCCTTAATTACAATCTTGACCTACCTAATGTAGCTGTGGATTGCCTAATTATCTACATCAATGTTTAATTACTCTCTGAATCCTACTAAGCCACTGGCCTCAGTGAGATTGGTAGCAATGATTCACAAAGTTTACCACTTGCAATTAGATAGCAGTAGGACACACTCCAGAGAAGAGAGACTGACAGCCAGCACCACATAACTCTGTTAGCAAGCCAGCAGGGAATTTCAGTTTTTACTACCAAGGAGGATAAAGGTCTGGCTTCATAATCCTTCTGCATATTTTAACCATAGATCCTGATCCAACACAATTTCTGTATGTAGCAGTCACTTTCAAATTGCTTTGTTTTTGAAAGGTCTACCACTGTCAGGGTTTCTTGGTCAAGAAAGGACATGCTCTTAATTTTTGCTTTTAAATGAGTAGGAGCAAAGGGAAAATTGTTCTTAGATTCCTTGGTCAGAGACACCTTGATCACCTTCTGTTGGGAAGGGTAGAATAATAAAGCAGAAAGGCACGGTTATAAATCACAGATGAGTGGATGTTTGTAAAATTAAAAAGAAGCTTAATCTAAAGAACAAAGAATGGCTGCAATCTTTTCTTGACTGACCTCACATTGCACAGATGTTGCTACGAAAAGGACAGAGCAGCTACTCTGATGGACAACAGCATTCCTGCAGGGGCAGCATTGGGGAATTCACAGGCATCTAAAACCTGGCATTGCTGCCTTTAGAGAGTCCCAGGCAAGCCAGATCCATTGGAGGTGGTTCAGGATTGCCTGGACCAGAAGGAGTAGAGCTCCCTCACACAAATTGTGCATTTGGACTTGGTGGAGCAATGCACAGGAGACTGGTACAACTGCTATCCCTTTCGCCCACCCACCCGGCTCAGAGGGAGAGGGAATAAAGCAGGAGTGCTTTTAAAAGCATTGTCATCATCTGGTTGATGACTCTCCACCAAAGCCCAGATTCAAGGAGTGATGAAGCACACTCTGGTCATCTGGGACTCAAGTGTGTCACAGCTGTCTGCTTTTAACTTGGAGATGCTGGAACTTGCCGGGTGGAGACAAGCTCACCAAGCAGGCAGCAACACAGCTTCCTCCTTGGACCAGTTCTCGTTACACTTCACGATACCAGCAGCCTGATGGTTGGAACCACATTCACAGCATAGCAAGGCAAGTAACAGTTTCATAAAGAAAGGAAGCAAATCATTCTTGAACGCCTGTGTCTGAGCTGCCTTGCTGTGCTTTCATGTAACCCAGAATTGTAAGAAACAGTTACATAAAATCAAGCAATGGTTCTTCCCTCATTTTATGACCAAAACAATTAAAAATAGTAGTCAAGGACAAGCTTGTGAGAGGTAGGCACTAGCACTGTGAACAGATATTTCTGTGGACTAACGTTAACTTATCCTTATTATCATTTCTGAGCATTTGGACAGACATTGCTCTGAATGCTGTTGCAGAAGGGCTTGGCTCTTGAAGCAGCTTGGTTTAGCTGCTGCTTGCCATTGTCTCTAAGCCTCCTGCTGTTTTTCTAAGCCTCAGTGCAGGCCAACAGTACATTTGTTTCGTTTCTAAGTCTTGCATAACAGATATACAAAACAGAAATACAGTTCTTGTACTCCAGGGAATTAAGGGCTGGGTATAAAAGGTCACTCTCTGAGAGTATCATTCTGTAGATTAATGTTCAGGTGCACTTTGCACTTTTCCTGTGCACTATTACTTCTAAGAAAATAAGCCACCTACTTTTGGGGCTCACTGTTTGAACCACTGAATAGTTCTCTTTGCAGAGTCGAGGGCTGCACCCTGCAGGCCTGCCTGGCCACTCTGAGTGCAGGTTGCAGTGAGCTGCAGCACACACAACACTGCAACAGAGAGACAGCACTGCACTTAGCCACCCTCCCTGCCCAGCAGCAGTCGGGCAGGAGGTGCTGCAACTCTGCAAGGACTGTACGAGTGGATCAGGGAGTAAACAGGTGATTTATGTGTGCTGAGGACCCCTTCAGGATCTGGGAATGGGAGAGGAAACTGTTACTCTGTGTGTCACTGGCTGCTGGAGGCTTGCCACTGAGCTTTCAGCTTTCTTCTGGTTTTAGTGAGGACACTGGCCTGCAGCACTGGGCCTTATACAAAGTCTGAGTGCAGGGTAGGAAGCTCTTTTCTCCTGCTTTCCACCCATTTCACTCAGGCTTTCCAAATGTGGAAAACATTGAGATACGGAGAGGCCAAACAGGGTCCTCAAGAGCGAGGGGAACACTGAGGGTGAAGACAGAAGCAGCAAGAGACCACAGTCTCCAGAATACCTCATTAATACATATTTCATTGTTTCAGTTTTAAAATTGGCACAGTAGGCACCATGACTTTTTCCCCATGACATTTCATCATTAGAATAAGTGCAGCTTTGGACAAGATGAGTGGAAAATTACTTAAAAACTCAGTGATGAACTAACATATTCAAAATCTTCTCTTGTTCAAGACTCAGAAGCATTCTCCCTCCAAGTCTGTTTGAAGATCTAGCTCAAGAGCAAAGACTCTGATGATAATGAGACATCTGACTCTTGTGGTGGGTCAAAGAACAGACCTGTTGTTTCAATCTTGAATGTGGTTTTACTAGCCCATTATTTTGCTCTGGTATTTTATCATTGTGCCTGAAGGTTTGTGTCAGTTCTATCTTGTCCCTTATCTTTCTGTTTCGTGACCTGCTAAAACAAAATGCAGAACACATGTAAAAAATTAAACAAACGTAAAAAATGAAATGGTGTATCATTAGACATTGCTGGAAATTTAACAGGAAAAACTTTGATAAAATATCACTCAACACATTCAAAAGCATATCAAACACTTTCTGTACTAGAGGGTCAGTATTCCTCATGAAAAATCAGCTTCTTCTTCTTTCTTCCGAAATAGACAGAACAGTATAGATTATGGTTGAGAAACACTCAAAAGATATGGTTTTTTTCCAACTGGAAAAATGAAAAATTTATTCATATGTAAGAAGGAAAGTGGAACTAGGAAGACTGTATCACATGAAGGTTCTATTAAGTTCACCTTTGTGCTACTCCTAACAGGTTAATTAATTTTTAGAACTCCAAAGATTTCAAACAATGTTTGTCCTCTGGGCACCTGGGTGTCTCACAACTGTTAGTCTGGAGTTCACAAACTTAGAGATGAGATTTTCCAAGCTGTGGGAAGAATTTGAATGCCTCGTTTGGTTACTTCAAGACCTACTGGTATTAAGACTTCCCCTAACTGTTTAAAGCCAGACACTCATACTATGTTAAATTCCATTATAGTGGTAACAGCACTGATAAGCTTACTGATTTGTACTTTTCTTTTTATAGCCAAGGTGTTTATTTAGAAAATTAATGATGGATTTTTAAAGATTCTGAACATGAATGCTTTGCGCTTATGCCCAGTACAACATACTTACACACACACTCTCTCACTCCTCAAGCATGCCAAATGTATGAGTTGCAAACATCCCAGGGAGTGGAGCAATCACCAGGAACTTACTGGCAGCAAAAACAAAACAAAATGAGACCATTACGATGGACAGTAAAAAGACACTTCTATTACATATCTTTTGGACTTCATAGATTTAATGGGTTTGGTACTAAATATAGCACAGTATATAAGTGCAAAATTGCTGAAAATTTGGTTACCTGAAGCTTCCATTTACTTTTTGAAGGTAATCCTGATTTTAAAGGGCTTACTTGTACTCTATCACTGTTAACAATTAAGTAAGTTAACAACGAGTTAACAATTAAGTAAGGCTTGGTTAACTGAGAAACAGCTTCTGGACGAAGTATAGATGTGGAACAAATTATATGTTAATATCTGTGATATGTATCAATGAGCAAATTGCAATTTATGAATGAGGGATGATCTTTTACAAAACTTAAGCCTTAACCTAGTTTCTCAACTTTGCTTCTTTAGCATCTGGAATTAGATTCTTCTTATTCCTTGTATCCACACTCCAGCCTTCTTTTTGTATCTGGGAAATCAAAATCGCAGTATCACTTAAACATCTGGAAAACCATCTGATCCAAGCTCACAGAAACTTCACATTATGAAATGCATTGTCTTCTTGGTGTCTTCAATCATGTGTGAGGTTTCATACAAGCTGTTATGTAAGTATGCAATATCCATGTTCTCTGACTTTAAGAAATTGGAAGGAGAAATCATTTAACCAGCATGCTCAGTTTTTTCAGGGAAACCCTTAAGGAATGGAGATGATGAATTTGTCTTAGTCTGACATTATCATTCCATATGTCTCAACCAGCAAGAAGTATTACAGGTTCCCTCAATTCCAACACTGGTATTATCTTTAATATTATCTTATCCCGTGGTGACGTGTTGCACTTTGTTCTGCCTGATATAAATAACCATATTAGGTTAATATGATTAAGGCTAATGAGACTCTGAACCTCATCCAAAAAATCTGTCATTAAAGCACATTTGCTACAGATGAATTAATTAGTAAAATACAAATCACCTTTTAAGCACGATGCCTGCCACGGTTGTTTCAAAAGTGCCAACACTGAAGCATTTTCTCTGTGGTTTCTTCAGCTTATATATCCAAGAAGGGTATAGAGGAAGAAATATGCTGCTGATGTATGCTCTGGCACTGAACCTCAGAATCCAGAGAGCATAATTTAGCACAGGGAAGGAAAATGGTAGGGTGGGTATTTACCAGCATCTTTAGCTAGGGGACTGCTGCTTGCTATTCTTCCTGCCTGTTTATACCCACTTTTTGGTTATATTTAGCAAAAAGGAGGGGAATATTTGGCACAATTTTGTGAATAGCAGAATGTAGTTCTGAATCTATTCAGGGAACTATAGATCATGATGGATTTTCTCATGAGACATTTGTGGACAGTTCACAAACAATGTACAAGAAAACTGTAAGAATCACAACTGGAGCCCTTGAAACAGGGTTAACCTCACATCTCTGATATTTAAAGAGGTTCCAATTCCTTTCTAATGTACTTAACTTCAATTGAAATTGAGAGACCAATCAAATTCAAGCTGGCATGAACCAAAATTATTACCTAGTCAGGCTTCTCTGACATCACTGCATCCATGACATAAACTGTCCAGTCATTTTTCAATGAGTCTGTAGCTACTTTTTCAACTCAGGCATCCAGTCTCCACTACACCTCCAGTCAAACTGTTCTGGAAACTTATAATGCTGTTTTATCGTTATTGCTAATAACCCTGAGATTTTTCTCAGTTTCTCTCATTTTTGGAGCATTGGGCTAGTAACAACCAGGTTGTGAGCTTGATCCTTGTAAGGGCCATTCACCTAAGAGTTGCAAATCATGATACTTATGGGTGCCTTCCAACTAAAAATGTTCTGTGATCTGTGATCCCAGTTATTTGTTTTCTGTTGATTTAGCCCAAATCTTGCACAATTTGTGTCTCTGCAAGAATACTGATCTCAGTTCAGCAGGGAGAGAGACAAAGCCTGACCCATACAAGCTCCCACAGGGGGTTGTAAAAACCTGAGTTGTTAATCTACAACCATTTTCATAATATGGTTGTCTGATAACCACTCTTATTTATTTTGTGGCCTCTTTTAAAACTGCCCTCCATGTGGCTGGCCTGAGAAGCAAGTTTATCATGGGATTTGCTAAGGATTACTATCCTTAGCAATTTTGTGTAGGCATCATGAGAAGTTATATGGAGCTTGCTCAGAGACTGGCTTGATAATCTTTTGGTGCTCCCTGGAAGAATCTGGTTTCTTAAGAAAAATGGGAAGTGGACAAGTTTCGGCCTTATCAGGATGTTCATATTCTCATAAAATGTTGTTGAGCTGGCCATGGACTAGTTTAAGGAAATCTCCACAAGTCAACTTGAAAGGTTTCCTGATAAATACCTGTCAGTTTCTGTTTAATTATTTAATTAGGCTGCTCTATGGACATATGAAACCTTAATCCATTAGTATCAACAAAGTCCATCTGCATTTTTTGTCTGCTAAATGTTTGCTTTTGCTTAAGCTAACAAGTACATTTAGTGATATGGTAGAAGGGCTAAAAGAGCTACAAGAGGATCGATATTATATACTGCAGTGTTTTTCAAATTTGCTGCATTAGGCAGCAGAGACCTGAGTCTGTAGATGCTCTGTTTGTCATAAAAGAGCAAACACATGACCCAGACACACCTCCAGCACACATGGCATTGTGAGGGTGTGTGGCATGGACAGGCCTGGGTGTGCAAATGCGCATGCTGTGCCTGTAGCAGTGCCAGGGAACTGTGTGCTCACTGTGCACAGTGTCATTGCATCTCTCCCACACACAGGCTGCAAAAACTGCCTCTTTTGAGAAAAGCAAACATTGGCACTGGCCAGTGTTGTGGTCCTGTCACCAGCCCATTTAGAATGAGCAATAGGTTTGTTCGTCAGTGCCCGAGCAGCTGCAGCAGCAGAGCAGGATCGTAGAGTATGCACCCAATTTACTGTCTAGCTGATCCACAGGCATGCAGAGGTACATCATCATCAGTCAGAAAGCACTTATGGGGACAGTATGTCTTTGCAATGCCATGTATGTAATTAATTTACACTGAAGGGCAGAGTGTGGAGCAGATACTGTCACCAGATGAATGCAGATCCTAAAATGAACCCTCTGGTTTGACGAGGACTTTGGTCAGGGATTCACAATCTCCTTCATGTCATGTATGACAATGTCTTTATCTCTTCTTTGCTGTTATCTTATGGACTGCAAAGACCAAAACTGTCTGGATATTTGAAATCCAGCATTATATTTTCATGCTAAGAATTACACAGTCAGGAGCCGCTTTAAAATACACATTCAAGTACAAAACATAATTTTGCATATAATTATATATGCACTTAGTAATATATAAATGTAAATTCAGTAATTGCATATGCAAATACATAGAGCTGTGATCAGGACTGAGAGATGTCTGGAATGTGTCTGACACCAAATTGCTGGGCCAGGGAATTTTGAATTGGACTGATGTTATTATTCTTCCAATTATGTGTATAATCATTACCTGACAAATCTCATGTACAGGGTGTGTTTAATTATGATCTCCAGCTCTTATTCACTTCCTGCTGGAGGGTTATAGCTCTCTGAAGAATTAGAAATGCATTTATTTCTAATTCATCAATCTTTTTTATCCTCACTTCTTTTCTTCTGCTAGATTTTTTGAGTAAGCCTTTTTTTGTGTGTTTCTGTTTTACTTTTATAAAGCAATTCTTTAGAAGAAAACAAAGTCCAGAGTTTCTGGACCTGAAGACCTATATTTAGACTTCTGTAATCAGATTTATAAACAAATACCTCATCATCAAAGTTGTAGAGAACCCATAATTATCATCAACTTCACCATGTATCTTGTTTCCACAAATCAAGAGCTACACAGGCTGGTTTTGAAAATATGCAGACCAGTGATGGTTTGTTTTTAAAAATATGATCTTTTGTGGCTTGTCAGTGAAATTGGTGGCAAGTTTAGAATAGAAGAATTCCTCACTTCTAGGCCTGTTGCTGATCCTTTCACTGCTATAGATGGTTACAAAAGCACAGGTAATTCTTTCATTGAAATTCATTCGTGTTCTAAAAGGAAATTCATTAGACTCCAAGGGCTTAAGGTAGCTGTACGCCTAGCCCGTGCATCAAACTTTTTTATAATAGAACAAGAATCTACAAACCCACATCAGTCTGAGATTAATTCCTTCCTACATGACTCTACAAATTCATAAATATGTAATTTATCATCACTGAATTGTTCTAACATTCTGCACCATTTGCTAGTTTTCAGAAAAGTCTCTTTGTATGTCAGTACTAAACAAAAGTGGAGAAAGAAAATTACTGATGAGGACTGTTACAAAGCATCGACCCACCATGTAAACCTGCAAGGCAATGCAACATTTTTGAAATATTTTCTCACAATTATTAAAATGTTTTTGGCTGTGAAAAAAGACACTAGATGATCACAGTAGATCACCCTAGAGGCACTATCTTCAGGTATGTATGCAGCTCATTACTGAGTTTTCTGTGATCATTGTGCTAGCCTGTTCCACTACATCCTCTCCAGAACTATCTGCATGCTGCTGTTCATTAAAGTTGTGGTCAATCAATTCTCTGTAAGGGGAGGGTTCAAGCTTTCTTTTTTCCAAAGCTTTGCAGAAGGCAGCATGAGAGCAGAGTCAGAAAAGCTAAGACTTTCTAGCTTCCATAGCTGCTAGACATGGCAAGATGAAAGCCCACAGAAAATACTGCCTGAGACAATTATGTAAAGCTTGAGAAAGAAAAAGTATTAATTTGACACCAGGAAGTCCTTTAAAAAGAGTCTTTTCCTATGGTGTAAATTGAGGGGATAGAATCCATTAATAGATCTCTTGCTAATGAAAAAGACTTTGTATCTAGATTCCAAGCTTTATTTTCTCACTGCTTTGACAGTCTGTGATGTCTGTAAGTGCTTTTCTGATATTCTCATGTACTGAATGAAGCTGACGTTCATTAACTAGCTTTTGGCTTTTGAGTTTGCTTCCAGCTTAATTAATGTATTTAGGCAGTTAGGAGCTACATTTACATGAAAATGAGAGCATACCCAGCAGAATATCTACTGCTCTTTTCTTATGTATATATAGAGATATATTTGGGAATGAATATAGTCAGTGAAAGAATCCAAGCAAAAGTTTCTATATTTCGGGTAAAATAAACATAACAAATACATATAAAATACAATAATTGAAGAAGTAAATTGAAGAAATATGGCAATAATAGATGATATGAGAAAGAGTTTTGCTTTGTTTTGATTTTATGTCATTTGGATTAGACATTTCTATAGTGTAATGCTTTTCCAGTCTGTAGTTAATTAGTTATGGTTGGTCAGAAGATACCAGGAAAACACTTTGTACAGTGTCACCATGTCTTTAGAGGTAGCATAGGGCCAAACCTTTCCAAAAGACCTGAAATCAACCTGCAAAGGCTGATAGACTTTCTCAGAAAGGGATTATGTGTCAGATACAACACAGAATTACAAAACGAAATTGCCATGCAGGGTGCACAGTGCAGCAATATGGGAAAGGACTTGGAACCTATGTATGATGGTGACACACTGGCTTTATGCGGGTGTTTATCACTCAAAGGGTTGTCAGAGCCTCTCACCAACAGGAGGAAAGAAATAGATCAGAGAGACCACACAGAGACCAAGCTGGCATGAGGAATAGGGTCATTTATCAAGCCTTTCTCCACATCTACTTTAGATTATTCATACATCCATTTAATTTAGTTTTTTGCTCCTTTATATTGGTGAATAATTTGCTTTGATGAAGAGCTATTTAATGCCCAAAAATAAGCCAAGCTTGACTACTGTAAACTAAGGGACAATACTAAGGAAATTTCTTTCAGAAAATGGGGTGTTGTGTAAAATAAGGGATTTCTAATAAATTAATCTTAACATTTGGATCTGCAGACTCAAGCAATTTCACATCACAGGCTTAACCTGCAATGTAAACAATGTTTATATCAAAATACATACCTCTAAAGGTATAACACATTTCTGGTTGTGTACTGATGAAATGCATCTTTTGATATAAATAATTTGGAGAAGACATTCTATAAATAAAAATGAGCAAGGAAACATTTCTGTTTTGCTGAGATGCAATAAAATGATCATGAAAAATTTATTCTGATTCATAAAAAAGATTTGTCCCAACCCAATCCTGTTAAGTCAGGTGAAGGGGAAAGGCTTTATTGTCCTCAGAATAGAAGGGATTATTCACTTGCTGATTTATTTCATTCCTCACTGTCTCTCCCCTTTACCTGTGTTTTCAGAGGCTGAAAGACATCATGCTGACTAGTGAAAGCATAAGGTTTGGCTGTGATGGTTCTGCTGCCTTGGCTGGCTCCATGAATCTTTGCAGCACTGCACAGGTGGCCAGGAGGTGTTCCCTGCAGCCACCCAGCCCTCAAGGCACTTGATGCATTAGAGGCAGCATGAAGGTGAAGTGTCCTGGATGCTTCTGCTCTCAAAGTCGGCTGCTTTGTGAGGACTGTCACATCCTCAGCTATTGAGGCAGCTGTAGAAGTTCAGAAGGGACTGAACAAACCAAGGGCAGCAGGGATTTTGGTGACCATCTCTCCTAACTGCAGCATAATACTTCTATTGCAAAGAGGTCTCATTTCGAGGATGTGTCTCAAAACATCCAAGATTTTGGGGTCCTTCTCTTCTCCAACAAGAGTAATCACTCATGATACCAAATTCATATCCCAAGTTTTATGACCTCTCTCGGTCAGGTAACTTCAGCTGTGGTGTAAAGCTGTGAAAGCCATTTGTACAAATTGAGTTAGGAACCACTTAGGGAGACTTTCCTAATCTTCTGCCAACGTGACTCATGTCTGTGCTGGGAGGGGGCCCTCAGTGAAAGAGAAAACTGCTTCGTATTTTAGCTTCTGTGTTGAGACCCTTGGATGTTAAAAAAACAACACTTTTGCATCATAAATCAATGGTTCCTCTGCTCTGCCTTCACGTGACCAGAAGGTTTCAGTAAAAGCTGTAAAAAGAAAGATGTAGAGACATGTAAAAAATGCCTGAGTAAAGACATGAGACTGGAGAAAATGTTTTGGTTTTTTTAATAGAGGGCCACAGAAGATAAGATTGGGCTCATATCTCCGACCTATCTTCCAATAGCATTTGACACTTAAATATAGGTGTTGATCAGAGTTTCCATAACTGATGTTAACAGGCAAGGTGGTTTAATAATTCTAGGTGAGGAGAAAGTGCTACAGCATAATGAGGATTTTTTTTAATATGTAAATAACTGTCAGATTTATTTTCTTGCCATCCATTAAGCATTTTGCTAAAATCACTAAAATATTTTGATAACCATTAAAAAAATTTACATTAAACTACTGAGTACTCCTGTTCCTAAGTAAAATCTTCTAAAACTCACACTAAACAAGAAGAATTTCATGATCACACGCATATAGATGTGATTGATGAAGCATGATGGTAGGTCACAGGAAGTGCCTTCATGTACTTCATTTGGCAAGGCTAATGCCCTGTTCTAAAATACAGAGAAGTTTAATGCCAGCTTTGCCCCCTAGGAAGAGGCCACAAGATCCAGTACTGAGACAACATTTCAGTTTGGACAGTGATCTAGAACAGCTTTAAAATAGGGTGTGAAATTTTGTGTGGGTGCACAGAAAACACAGATAGATACACATTTTCTGGGTTCAGTGAAAATAATTACAGCAAAAACCCTGTGTGCTAGCTGGACAATAAAATTTAGATTTCTTGCTTTCCCCTGAGTTAGAAAGCAATGCAATTTTTCTAAAAACTGTTTCATTAAAATCTAATGGTTTTACAGTTGAGAAAACAGAAAAAGGGTTACCATTTCCTTAAGTCTTCAGTGGTTAACCTCTCCTTTGGGCCTCTGAAAATACCCTACCCCCTAAATTCCTGATGAGCTCATGACATCTTTATCCTGTTAGTAAAGTTTAGACCATCACATTAGAGAACACAACACGAACTTACTTAGGTCCTGAAATGCCATGAACTTCCCAAAGGTAAAATGAGCAGAGACTACTGTTAGTCCTTAGGATATTGCATACAGGTCTGCCAGCCACATTTTCGTAAAGGTTAGGAAGCAGCACTACTTGGTTGCTATTGACTGTGCTGACACTACCCTGTGGGCTCCCCTGGCAGCCACGGTGCTCCTGCCCATCTGTTCCCCTTCCCAGCCAGGTCTCCCCACCTGCCATGGGTAGGCAGGAGGCCGGGGGAAATGCCAGCCCCGGCTGGTGTGTAGAAATACAGAGAGCTACTTTAATCACTGGGCAGCGACTTGCATCATGAGTTGCAGCACAGATAGAAGGAGTGTAATCTCTGGACTTTTTTTCTTGCAGTGGATGGCAAGAACAGCTAGCCCATTCTGCTCAGTGACCTATGCCCATAACTTGTCTTTACTGACTATATTCCTGTTAGCTGTCTCTAATTTTCTAGAAATATTCAGCAGAAAGTATAGGTGTGGTAAGATAGGTGAAGGTGGGGTTGTACTTGCACAGCTGCTGTGCAGCATGACCAGTGTTCTGCTGAGACCAGGGGAAAGGCAGGGAGAAAAGGGTGACCAGCAGGACTGAATTGTTCTGGGCATGCTTGGAAGGAATTACAAAGTGCCCAGCCAGGTCACAGATGTAGTCATAGGTGCAGATTTTACTGAAACATCTTTAGCAGATTACACCTTTTTCAGAAGTACTCAGGTGCCATCATCTGTGATTTGCATCCTTAGTGGGCAAAAGGCACTAACCACACTGGAAAGATAACTTCAGTGTAAAACATGAGCTCTACAGAACTCTTCAGTTTCATCTCTGTTCCTTGGGTTTAGGAATATTTCTGACTTAATTTGAATTTTTAGTTCACCTGACTAGCTTGAACAGTCTTTATTGATGATGATGATGAGGAGGAGGAGGATGAGGATGATGATTGTCTTCCAAAACCAAACAGAGCCCCAGCCTTTTATTCCTTATTTATTCCTCATTATATTGGGCCCACTAAAAACACCATTGCAGTAATTAATGTCAGTACAACACATGAGATTTAGACACCTGAGCACCCCATCAGCAAATAACATCAAGCATGTTCTTAGTGCCCCACCACTGCCAGTTTACCTAGGAGCAGTTAAGTCACTGTATGATTACAACACTCTCTTGTGGGGAAAAAAATTTAAAAAAGGAAAAAAAAAAGAAGAAGAAAAGAGAGCATTTTCTGAAAATTTTTTTGCAGTTTCACCCTTGGAATAAAGACAAGCAGAAGGCTGGATCTCCTATCCCATCGATGAGCTGACCTTGTTTTCACCTCTCCTCTGTAGTCTAGCAGCATCAATTCATCATTATTAGCATGTAGGAGTTCAGTGTTTCTAGCAGACAAGCAACAAGAGAGCTGTCTCTACTTTATTCCAGGATTTTTGCTTTCCAATTTAATGTTGTAAGTTCAGTCACTTCTTGAGCTCGAAGAACTCCTATCGCTGATTCCTAAAAATCACTTGATGGTAATGGGGCAACATTTTTTGCTGTCTTTTTGCTAAGTCTCCAGCTTCAAAAATTAGCCTTTTTTTTCTGAAGAAGAGAAAAAATAAAGGTTACCACAATAATTACAGCAGAAAATAATCCTCCACCAACAGCTATGGAACCTTCTGATTTTATTTTGCAACTTTGGCTCCATTAGATGGAGCTATGAATTAACCCCTATGTTGCTTGAGTGTGGTTATTATTCATTTATTATTCATGTTGCTATTCTGCCTGGAGGCCCCAGTCAGTGACTAAACTTCTTTTGCTAAACCCTGCATAAGTCTGAAGTATAAAGACAGCCCCTAATCTGACCTCAAAAGCTAACAATTCAGGGTTTGTTATAGTACACCTTTTCCCACTTCTCTTGAGATTTTCTCCTTATGTTGTGTTGTCACATCTGTGCTCCATCTAACAGCTAAATTGTAACTAATAATTAAATAAGGGGAAAGTAAAGAAGCTCTGGTTTGTCTGCGTTAACTCAGCATCAACCCAGTTAATTCATAGTTAAATGTCATCTGCACTCACAGAACTGCAGCCACAGTACCCTGTCACACGCCGTCATATAAGCCTGCAAGAAGAGAGGGTACCATGGGCCCCCATACTACCTTTGTATGATGAACAAGAAAAGAACACAAACATTGCACTTGAAGGCCTTTGGGTTCTCTTATATTTCTGGGTTTGTTTCTGTGTTGACTTCAAATTCTGCTCTGTGTGCTGAAAAGCAGGATCTCCTCAGATATGTACATTGTAAAAGCAGTGAAGTCTGGTCTCTATTTTATTTGCAGGATGAGTAAAGGTTTGAAAAAATCTTTTAAATTGTGTATGACAGCTTATCATGAACACCATTGTTATCCTGTCAGAGAAAATAGAGTAACTTAAATTCCAACAGAAGAGTATAAGAACTGGACAGATTCTCATCTAAATTATATGGCATAGATACTGAGAGGTTCTTTGGTCTACCTGATTTATTGTAGCACAACTGAGCTCAAAGTAGGTCTTAGTATTTAATCTGCAGATTAATATTTTATTCGTATTTAGAAATACTGTCAAAATTATTCAAGATATTAATAGAAAGAGACCAACGCAATACAGAAGCAAGTTGTTTTTCAAATCTCCCTCACAGAAATCTACTATGGACTGACTGCAGATTACTGCAACATATGAAATGGTAATAGCTCCAGATGCCTTAGATGAAATCCACAGAACAAATCTATATTAAAAGATTTGGGTCAGAAACGTAACAAGTCCATACGGAGGTTTCTGAAGAAAAATGGCAGTGCCTGTGTGAATTCGTGTGATACTTTTATATTTGTAGTTATCCCAAAGAGAGAATCACAGGAATTGTTCTTGCAGTGATATTGCTTGGCTGAATGGTGTCCTAGGATGGCCAAGAGAAGCACATGAAGAATGTTGTACACTGGAACCCGGTTTTCTCTGTTTCACTAAATGCCACTTTTTCCCATCCCAAAGGCAGAGGGGTGGTCATACATGTAACTGCTGCATATACAATATCACACCAAGACTAGCTTGAAGGCGAACTCTGTGTTGGATAGCCAAGGACACAAATTTCACAAGTACCAGTCTATGACCTGTGTCATCACTATAATAGATTTGTGTATTCTTTTACAGTACTTTCCATTTGGTCCCTGCATTTCTTGTGGATAGACTAGTACTCAGCCGTACCGGCTTTTCTACGTTGTCTTCCCTTTACTGCTGCTTTTCCGTATTATCTTTCTTTTACTGCATGGCTTGCCCCAGGCCCTATTGGGTGCTTTCAGTGTAAAAGCCTTCCTCTCTTCACAGGGTTGTTTACTTCTTCCTGGGCTCTTCTGAGGCACAAATCAAAATTTCATGCCAGAACTAAAGAAAAACGGATTTTGTGTTTTGACCTCAAACAACTGTGTGCCTGCCCTGGCAGGTGCTGAGCAAGTTGGCCAGATCCCCTGAATAACACATGCTGAGGTAGGCATTGCAAGAGGCAATCCATGAGGTCAGGCAGAGAAAGATGCAGAATGCACCCCGTGAACAAGAGGTATCTAAGTTGAACCAATGGTGGAAAGAGAAAGTCCTGCTTCTCTGTGAGGCATAAAATGCCCTACTAAGTAGGAGGATGTGATATTTCCCTACAGACAGACTCTACACCTTCCAGGGCTTGTGGTCCATTCTTCTTGCTTTGGGTAAAGGAGCAGGATTCATTCCTTCCTTTCAGAATGTAATCATTAATAGAAGAGAAGGAGGTGATGCTCCTAACTTTTTATTGGAAGAATTAGGACTAAAAGGGGAACATGCATAGACCATTTCTTCTCCACCTAGGAGAGAAAAGGTATTGTCCCAGAAAGTTTACTAGTTTTCTCTGACTTGGGAGAGATATTCTCTTCCCAGGTCATGGAAAATTAATTAAAAATATGTGACACAAATGGTCTGAAGACAAATGTTTGTAATGGGAGACACTGAAAATATCATTAATAAACCTTGGCTGCTCTTCTACTGATACCTTTAACAACTTTTTTCCCTCACAGTCCTTCTATTCCCAGCAGCTTAATTTTTCTAGTCTTGGTGAAAAAGAAGTACTTTAGTTCCTCATGTATTCACAGAGATGGGGTGCAGTGCCTCCTGTGCCTGGAGTGTTGATGTGGAAAGATACAGACTCTCTGGGAAGAACAAGCAGAGGAGATGAGGAGGGAGTGTCAACCTCCATGTCAGTGACTGGCTTGAGTGTGTGGAGTTCTGCCTGGGGAAGGATGATGGGGCAGGATTAAAGGAATGGCAGGGACAGAGGACATGAGTCATTCATACGCATGTAGGAACTATCTCATGTTCAGAAGCCCTGGTCCTCACGGGGGACTTCAGCCACCCTATTACCAGCTGGAAGGACAATACAGCAGGGCATTAAACAACTCTGGAGTTTCCTGGAATGCCTCGATGGTAACTTCCTTCTCCAAGTGATAGAGAAGCCAACAAGGAGCGGTGCTGTGCTGGACCTTGTTCTCACCAGTGAGGAGGGGCTGGTGTGGATTTGAAGCTCAAGGGTGGCCTGGGCTGCAGTGACCATGAAACGGTGGCGTTTGAGATCCTCGAGGCAGCGAGGAGGGGCAAAGCAAGCCCTGGACTTCAGAGGAGCTGTCTTGGCCTAGAAAGATCTGCTTGGTAGAGTGCCGTGGAGGAAAGCCCTGGAGGGAGGAGGATCCCAGGAAAGCTGGTTAATATTCAAGGATCATCTCTTTCAGGCCCAGGAGCCTCCCAGTGAACAGGAGGCCAGGTGATAATCTTAGGAGGTGTGCACAGATGAACATGGAGCTGCTGGACAGATTCCAATACAAAAAGGAAGCCTACAGAGGCTTGAAGCAAGGACAAGTAGCCTGGAAGGAATATGGAGAGGTTGAATATCCAGAAATTAGATTAAGAAGGCTAAATGACTGACAGAATTAAATCTGACCAGGGACATCAAGGGCAGCAAGAAAATCTTCTGTATGTGTACTGGTAATAAAGGAAGACTAGGAAAATTGTGGGCCTTCTCCAGATGGAAAAAGGAGTTAGCCAGAGCATGGTTGAGTAACTCAGTGACTTATTTGCCTCAAGGTTTACCAGCAAGTTCTCCAGTCACACCACCCAAATTGCAGAAGGTAAAGGCAGGGATTGGAAGAATGAAGACCCTGAACCCACTGTAGGTGGAGATCAGATACAAGAACATCTAAGGAACCTGAAGGTATACAAGTCTATGGCATCTGATGAGACAGCCTCAGGTTAAGACACTATCAATTACATTTGAGGTGGTTTGGCAGTCCTGGGACTAGAAAAGGGGAAATATAACCCTGAGTTTTAAGAAGATATGGGAAACTACAGGCCAGTCAGTCTGACCTCAGCACNATCTGACCAGGGACATCAAGGGCAGCAAGAAAATCTTCTGTATGTGTACTGGTAATAAAGGAAGACTAGGAAAATTGTGGGCCTTCTCCAGATGGAAAAAGGAGTTAGCCAGAGCATGGTTGAGTAACTCAGTGACTTATTTGCCTCAAGGTTTACCAGCAAGTTCTCCAGTCACACCACCCAAATTGCAGAAGGTAAAGGCAGGGATTGGAAGAATGAAGACCCTGAACCCACTGTAGGTGGAGATCAGATACAAGAACATCTAAGGAACCTGAAGGTATACAAGTCTATGGCATCTGATGAGACAGCCTCAGGTTAAGACACTATCAATTACATTTGAGGTGGTTTGGCAGTCCTGGGACTAGAAAAGGGGAAATATAACCCTGAGTTTTAAGAAGATATGGGAAACTACAGGCCAGTCAGTCTGACCTCAGCACCTCACAAGATAATGAAGCAGAAATTATGCTAAAGCAGATGAAAGGATAAGCAGGTTATTGGTAACATGGCTTTACTAATGGCAAACCGTGCCTGACAAATTTGGTGGCCTTTTACTATAGAGCTACAGCACTGGTAGATAAGGGAAGAGCAACCTGCATCATTTACCCAGACTTGTGCAAAGCATTTCACACTGTCCTGCACAGCAGCCTGGGAGATGAGAAGCTTAACATGTCTTGGCAGGTGTGGACTCACAGCACAGAAAGCCGGCTGCATTCTGGGCTGCACAAAAACAGTGACCAGCCAGGCAAGGAAGGTGATTCTTCCCCTCTGTTCCTTTCTTTTGCGATCCCATCTGGAATGCTGTATCCAGGTCTGGGGCACAGAGCATAAGAAGGACATGGACATGGAGGAAGTCCACTGGTCTTATGGGAACACTTCTGCTCTGAAGAGAGGCAAAGAGAGATGGCTGTTCAGAGTAGAGAAGAGAAGACTCCAGGAGGAATTTAGATCAGCCTTCCAGCACCCAAAGGGGATACAGGAAAGCTGGAGAGGGAGACTGCCATGTACTGACAGAAAAAGTGGTAATGGCTTTAAACTGAAAGAGGATAGGTTTAGATAGATATAAACAAGAAATTTTTTACTGTGAGGGTGGTGAAGTACTGGAAGATATTTTCCTGATAAATTGTGGATGCCCCATCCTTGGAAGTGTTAAGGCCAGGTTGCATGGGGCTTTGAATAATCTGGCTTTGCAGAAGACATCCTCATCTAAGGCTGAGGGTTGAATTAGATGATCTCTGGAGTCCCTTCCAAAACAAACTATTCTATGATTCTATGTTTAATGGTGTTCAAATTATGGCAGAAAAATTAACTGAAAACAACTGATTATTTTGGGGGAGTGAATTACTATTTTTACCAGACTGAATTATTATTTTTACTATCTTGTCAATCTTTTGCCTTTAAAAGGCATTATGAGCATGAGGCCAAAGCACTGATGAGTCATTTTTGAACAAAGATCCTTTGCAGTGATGCTCCAAATGTGCAATTATGTGCAAATATACATGCTCCCCCACAGACAATAAATCTGAGGATCAAGGGCTGTGATCACGAATTTCCTTCAAGGTTTCATCAACTTGTTTCAACTATGCTTTTCAGCTCATAACTATATTGCATGTTACTAAGTCACAAAGTGCTACTAGCAGCAAGTCACACTGTGATCATATAAGAAAAGGCAAAGTTGCTCCTAGAGTCATGTCAGAATCATTAAAGAATCACACTGCCTTACATTCCTAAACCTTGAAAATGAGTTTATGAACCCTGGTAAGAAGATGAATGAAAAGACAAAGGCCATCAGTAGTAGTAGTTGATGCTTTCCCAAGGCAGCAACTTCAAGAATGAATTCTCACTTTTGTCCTCACTGCTTTTCACCATTATTCTTGTCACTGATTTACTTGTTGCCATGCCATATTTCCAAGTAGGACACCATGAAGTGTCCACTCATCGTAGAGCACATCATGAAAAGGAAAAATATTCTCTTAGATAAAAATCAAAAAGGAGTCACAACAAAAGATAAAAAGGTAAGACCTCCTACTACAACTTTAACAGTCCACTTAAAAATCTTATTATTAATTGTCCTTTACTGTGCTGCTCCCCTTTATTGTGTGAGTTGTTTGCAGCATGGCAAGCTTCCAAAGCTATTTTCCAGGAGCTTTGCACCAGATGTGATAATTACAAGATGTGCCATCACAGGATTTTGACGTTTATCTTCTTCCCTTAATTTCATTTTTGCTATCTTTCTGTTAAAGACAGCACGGATTGAGGCCATAAACTGCACAAACCCTGTATCTTTTGTGGCAACCAATATTAGAAAAGGCAAAATTATTTAAATTTTCAGTCAAATGGACAGAAATAAAAAATTTACCACAACTTCAATAGAAACATTTAAAGGGTCCCTAATGGGATTTCTTTTCACTTCCTTCTAATCTGTAATTTTGATAGTAACACTAAATTAGAGTTTGTAGGAAATTTTCATGTCCAAAATTAGATCAGGTTAATAATAGGATTCTAAAGCAATCCAAGGTTGTTTCACTCCATCTTTTCCTTGGAGCTTTTAAGAACTTCCTTCCCCCAAAGAATCAGGCTCTGTGGCATGATTAATTCTTGCTGGCAAGAAACAAGAATGCTGTGACACTTGCTAATCAGGAGGGAAAAAGGTGGGAAATAGTCACTCATCTGTTCTGAAAGATGGATTTCTGTAGCTAAGGATGTGAATATTAATAAATCAAAACCGGAATTGACAATTAGAGTAGACAGTCTGAGAACAAAGCAGCAGATGTGGCAATTCTTTTCAGCTAAAAAAGAGGATCTTGAGCAAAGGCACTGTGCTTCTCCTCCACCCCACCCCCTTGGAATATGACATTGTGAATACACACACAAATACACACACACACTCATCACCAGGGAAGCAAATTTGTCGAGTGGCAGAGAAAGAGAATACAACCTGCAAAACACAGGGAGAAGTGGAGAGAAGGACATATGGTGATGTTTTGCTGTGCCTGATATTGTCTTGACATGAAAGACAACTCTGCAGGAGGATTTGCAATGCCCATCAACATGCAAAAGGCAGCTTTCAGCTAAGCAGTTCTGATAGCATTCAGTGGCTAACAGGCATGGAGAAGTGTAGGCCACCTGGGGTCATTGAATAATTAAATTCAATCCTGGTTTTCTCTCCTACACTGTGGAAAAAAAAAAAAAAAACCTAAAAAAACAAACCAAAACCCAACAGAAACAAAATAAAAACCATGAGCCCTGACCTCAGAAAACCAAACAAATCTGCAGGTTTTTCTCACATAATTAGTTACCTAACTTCTGTTACTACTTCTAGTTAAGCTTCTGTGCTCAAACCTAGCAGCTTTCACATCAGTTTCATATCTCTCTGTGAGATGTCATAGGATAATAAAAGACCCAGTGGCAAAACTTCAGGAGATGAGGCAGGGGGAGGGGAAATTCTATTCCCACCTGAACTGTTGAAAGTGCTTTCTCCAGTTGCTCTTGTCGAATTATTTTGCATCTGAGCTCTTTCAGGCTTGCAAAACACTCAGCATACAGCAACCCAGGCTTCCCTGCAAACAGAACTTTAAAGGCTTCTGGGCACCATAGGTTGCAGAGCTGGGTAAATTTTTTTTTAATGAGCTGCACCTAAGTAAAAGCCAACGTATGTTTTTTGTTTTAGAAGCAGCGTGACTCAGGTGGGAAGCAGATTTCAACATACGAAGGCAAGAGCATTTGACTTTCCAGCTAACCACTGCCTCTCATAGTATGAGTATCCGAAGCCTTATTCATGTGCAAAGGTCTAATTATGGAACCAGGGATTTTTATGAAGGTAGAATTTTGCATACCTAAATACTATGCATTCAAACTGATTCCATGAACTTTGCTTTTTTTATTATTATTATATTTAAGATTTCAAACTTTTGAAAGTCACAGCTGGAGAGACTCCCTTTTTAATGCTTTTTAGCTAGATAATAATCCCTTCTGAAACTACTGCTAGTAGTTTCTAGTAGTAGATAATCATCATCCTCACTCAATACTAACATATTAACACTTTTTCTCTTGAAAATAACTTCCAAGCACTGCCCATGAGGTGGGAGCAAGTCCCATTATTTCCATTTTATAAGCTAAGAAGTTGAGGCAAGAAACTAAGACTTTACTATTTTACATCTAGTATAAAACCTTAGTTGCTCAAAATATTTTACCTTGTTTTCCTCTACTGTTTCTAGTCATTTACCTCCAAAATATCAGAATCTCTGCTAGTGACATTTTCAAGCTAGTTAGTCAGCATTGTTAATCCTACTCAAGTTTTTGACGCATCTTTCCTGATTTCAAATGTATTTATTATTGCCTTTTCCTTTTGTTAACCTATAATGTGTACAGCAGTCTCCAGCAGCAAAAGAGAAATTTTACTTCTGTGTCTCCCTCGGCCTAGAAAGAACTTCTGACTTTTACTGCTGTTGCCCTGAAAATTATTGAGCCTGAGGGCTCACTCATAAATTACATGCTGTCTTCCACACAAATACTTACCAAAAAGACAGTTCTTGTTAGGAGGAACTGCACTGTACAATTTAGGCACAGCTTATGAGGAACACCTCTTTACTAGAGTTTAGGAGTAATTCAATACAGCTTGAGGTTCATGCCGTTTCTCACTGGAACCTGCAGCAGGCATGCAAGAGACAACATGCCCTTTACATGCTTGCATTCTTAACAGGCCTAAATTCAAAACTTAGGTGAAAAAAATTTTTCATTTTGCTCTGGTTTTATTTCTGTTAATATTTTCTCTCTTCTTTTAATATTTCACCCTAAAATTGTAGTACTGGATTTTGAAAGTATTCTAAGGATCACGTTAGCAAGACATCTGTTTGACAATGTAAAAATATGTTTTGCCATAAATTTTTGCCTTGATTCAAAGTCCACAGTACTTAGATGGCAGTGACTTTCTTCAGACATACCCTAGCAAACACCAGAGTATTTTGCTATGGAGTGGGATGACTGGCTTGATTGTTACCAGCTTGTTCTAAAGATGGTAATTCTGTGTAATTTAAGTTATAGTTTATTTTATGGAATACCAGTATTAATGATACTTATTTCCATTTGAAAAAAAAACAAATTAAAGACAGATTATGTACTAAGACACATAAAGTAATGGGGAAAAAAAGGAGGAGGGGGAGTTGTTTAAAGTATAAACAACACAGGCATTTCATCATTTCATGAGCTTAAAACATGGGGTTTTTTCCTCCTCTTTGCCCTTCTGTAGCACTATAGTCCTGTACCTCATGAAATTACGAGTGTGAGTTAATACCCCATAGCTGCTGGCATGCAAAAGAAAATAAGACTGTGAAATGTTACAACGTATTCCAATATAGCAGATAATACATTTTATAGTCATTTGTTTATTTCATTGTTCAAGCGAATATTTGTCTCTGGCTCAGAGAGAGTGACTCTTCAGCCAGTAGTATCCTTTGGCAGCCTCAGACAAAAGCTGCCTTCTTGGCAAGGGAGGCATGTTCCACCGCTCATGAACTGTAAAGTGCTCTGCTCCTTGCACAGCCCAGCCCCAGGTCCTGCTGTGGCCAGAGCACAGGAGCTGCACACAGCTGCAGGGAGAGTCAAGCACAACATCTGGGCCCCAGCGAGCATGGTGAATATTGAGACATTGATTAGGCACCCTGGTTTTGCATCTGTGAATCATTCACTTCTTGCTGTCTGAAACGCCCCACAACTATTAACTCCCTGGGGCTGGAAAGAGTAGCACAAAATACATCCAGCAGCCATTATCTATTTAAGTCCTGATTAGATGTGACTTTTTACACTCTGTCTAATCTCCTTTTGTAACCAGATAAATTAGAAGTTTAATGTATTGGGAAATTATTTTTATTTCATTTTAAACTGGATGAAAATTCAGATTAGTGTTTAGGTATGTGCATGGGAATCTCCCTCACCACTCCTGAGCCTTTCTTCTTCCCTCCCTCATGTGCTGGAAATATGATGACTGTAAGAATTTACTGTAAAATTTTCTGAAAATATTCAAAAAGGAAAAGAAGACAATGTGGCAAACAAGTCCAAAAGCATACCAATGAACTTGAATGTAACTGTGAGGTGCAGTATAGTGCCATATGCAGTTGCCTCAAACAGGAGCTGTCATATCTGCAAGTCCCATGAAATTAACAGTGAATTTTCTTGAGATTAGTTTAATTCTATATAAATTCCATGCAACGTGTAGTTTACAGAAGGTGAGGTTTATATCTGATACAGAGCACAATTAACAAGACAATCCCTCTAGGTACAATTCTTCTTATGTCTTATGCTACGACAGCTGGGAGTAATTTACTGTGTGAGTCATCCTATTGAGATCCATGTAAAAAGTACTGAGTAACTCCACCACAATAGGCCTTCAGATTAAACAGAAGATGCTCTTTGGTTCAATTACACAAATAATTGAACAATAAGAAAGTGACAAGACCAACATCCACCACTCTTAGACTAGCATAGCCACACACATACAGTTCATTGTGTCATGAACATTATGACCTCATGATATTAGAAAGATTACATTTTTATTAGCCAAAAGGAAGATTGCCAATGTCTACCATTAATTTTAAGTCACAAGCCTTTACATGATTAAATTTGCAGGAACTCAGTGAGGCAATGTTCTCAGAAAAGCCAGACATCAAAATGAAAGCTGAATTTTTTAAGAGAATTCAATGCTTAATAGAGCTCCTGCATACCTCTGTGTTTTCGCAAAAACTCAGTATTTAATGTAATGAGGAAATGATTTTGTGAACGTTGAGCTATTTTGAAAATCCTGGAGGTAATGTTTTCAGAAATGGTGAAGATATTGTTTCAGAAATTAAAATATAATCTCAAATACACAAACAGGTTCCCATGAATAAACAAGTCAAGATTTACCAGCAAAATAAAATGCCTGCAAGAGCATTTGGGAGAACACAAGGGCCTCAGTAACCCATTCACAGACTGGCAAAAAGAGCATATAAAAATCACTCAGAAGCCTCCAACTTCTATAGAAAGCAGGAAAGTAGATATTTTTGAAAACATGAAGAAGCCTCTTATCTGCAGGTTCTTTAAAAGATTAAAACAATTTTAAAATGTGGATTTAAAGCACTTTTGACTATAGTGGGTATATTCTTTTAAGTCTTCTGCAAACATGTGTTTGGCAGACAAGATGAATGATTAAAAAACCTCTAGTCATTTTGATAATATTCCTTCTTTTCTGATCAGATGTTGTCTACCAGGAGTTATGTTCTCAAAAGCAGGCAAACATATTTTCTGATGTGTTCTTTTAATCATTTTTTAATCTACCTATTCAGAAACAGTTCACTGCAAATATTCAGAAATGAAGATTTCTCATGTAGTTAGATAAATTACGTGATACTGTTTATTTTTGCCTGAATGGGTGATTTAGATAACTAAACTGCAACAGGAAGATTCTCAAAATGCAGCCTGAGTGTAAAATCATACATTTGGAACAACAAATGCAATTAGAAACTTGCTGAGAGTTACATGGGCAGTAAGGGTCTTGTGTATCCATCCACATGAGCATGTCTTTATGTTCAGCTTCTTGTTTGTTATAAATCAGAGAACCTCTGTGAGAGCTGAGATTCTGGCCCATATCTTTAACTTCACTTTTCAGAGCTATGTAAAAGTAGTCAGCTTGTATTTGCGTCTTCCTCAAAGTGCTTTAAGGAGTGTGTTGTGTGTTTTAATAGCTGGTGGGCTGCACAGAAAGCAGATCCACATGTATCATGTGACAGCCTTCCCACGAAAGTAATAAATTAATAATTGAAGCTACTCCCAGGTATCTTAGTTCTAGATCTCTAGCCTAGGTGTAGCCAGCTTGGAGGTCTATGAACAGCACGGCTTCAGGGTAGACACAATTGATTTAAATTTTTTAAGGGCACTTTGTGGGGCATCTACACCAGGATACACTTCACTGCCACTTGATCAACCTCCAAATTGCCTTAAAGAGATTAGTGCAGCTGCACTCTCCACACCTGATTCTGATTTTGCTTACTCTCAAGCAGGAACTGCTAAGAATACCTCAGAATTTCAGAAGTCTAAACTGGGTGTAAATAAAGATCATAATCTTTTCTGTGAAAACTTAATAGAGATCCTGATTGGCCTGTGCTCTTCCAGGGCATTAGTCACTTTGAAAACGATGATAGTGCAGCTTTGGCGAGCTGCTCCTGCAGTCTGTTTTTCTTTTCCTTAATGGAGTCAGCACACTAAGGCAGATAGACAAGATAGTGTAGACTGAGTCACTGACTCTCTTACCGTATTTGTCCATCAACAGGTCTGCCATTTGAGGGATGACACTTCACCTTTTAGAGCTTACTACTACATTAAGGGTATGTATTAATATTTATCTCCCTTGGGAAGCCCTGCATCACTTACAACTCTCTGAGATGCATAAGAACCAACAAAGAATCCAGTGTCATCACTGCTGCTTCAGCATGTTAGATTACGTAGTAAAATGTTGTCAGAGTGGCATGTTTGCTGATAAACATTGTGGCACAGAGTGGTTCGGTCAGGCTGCTTAAAATGTTGGCAAAACTATGCATCCTTATGCTACCTGCAAAACAATCCACAGCATAAATTACAGTTCTGTATTTAGTATCTAGTAACATACATGTCTTAGAAAAAGAAACTCTGAAACAGTGATGAGTTGATGAATACACAAAAAAAAAGCATGCACTCTCATACTTAGATGGCTGCATACACTATGTGTTTAGCTATATCTCTGGTAAATTTACTCAGTGGAAAAAAAACCAAAACAACACTTTCTCTCAACAAAAAATCAGGCACCACATCTTGTTAAATGAGTAAAATTTCTAAAGGAAGAAGTTTCTTACTTGTGAGAGTAATACAAGCATATGGGCAGATCTAATTTCATTTTCAAAATTCAGCCAAGGGAGGAATTTGCAACCACGATTAAAATACAAGAGTAAATCAGAAAAATTGCTCCTCTGTGTGTGTAATTGAAGGGACAATTAAAATAATTAGAGAAAGAGGTGTATAGAGAGCTGTTCATAACTCAATTTTTCATCCCTCAAAGCCCTTTGAAAAATGCAGCCCTAACAGGATTTTTCTGAAAAGGATGCCATATTGTTCTTTAAAATATACTAAGCCATACTGCCTAGCATTCTACACATAAGGTAAAGGCAGGTTTGAGTGTCAATATTCAAAGAGAGAAATATTGCACCTGTGAAATAAGTGATAATGTGTGTGACATGACAACAAGAATCTGAGTGCCTTGGAGAAGTTCTCTCTGTCAAGAATCTATTTAGATGTAACCAGAGAAAGATGAACTCTGTGAGAGGGAGAGAAACAGATCAGTGATAGTCAAAACCTAGTTGATGGTAAAATTGTAGTGAGCACCTCCAAGACCTGAACAATTTTTTTCCAGCAGAATTTCATTTTAGAATTCTGAAGTTAGTTACAAGATTACATATCTCCTAAAGAAGATGCAAAAATTAAGTGTGCAAGCCTTGATGTGGATGCCTCATTGGCTGCCTCAAGGGACAATAGATTCCAACAACAACACAGAGGATAAAATCCTTTCTGGAGGTCTCTTTCCAGGCTCATTCATTCTGTTTGCTTTATTTAAAAAAAAATATATATAAAACTGTACATAAACTAGAGCTTTCTGTTGCTCTAGTTTATGCTTCACTGAAGTTATTCCAACATAAAACTTGAGTAAGATGTGAATCAGCTCTTAAGATTTCGCAATGTTTTCAACTCAGTTGTGGCTGCTAAATCTTTCTGTGGCTGACACACTATTGATTTTGCCCAAACATTTCTTTTTAATTGATTTGAACTATATATATGTTTTACAGCATTTCAGGAAATAAGAATTGAGTATCTAGCAGAACAATATAGTCTGTAGACCTCTGGAAATCAGGGTGAAAGTTTATGTGGTACATTTCTTTCTCTGTTTTTACCAGTGTATGTAAATGAATACCCTCTATGGATTTGCTTTTATTGTGATGGATATAAGAAGGTGTAATGATGTAATAATTCTCACTCTGCAAGGCTGCTAGGTATAACTACTGCAAATTTAACTAAAATTATAAGGACAGAACCTGAGAGTTATTGCTGTTGAGCACCCACAATTCCCTCTGAAATCCATGCAAGGTAGGGGTGCTCATCATTTCTGAAAGTAAGCTAGTAATGTATTCATGACAGACTTTGTGTATACAAGCCATCCTGAGAGCTGCAGCACTAATTAGGCCTGATTTCAGGAAGACTTGTGTTCACACTTGCCTGCCCCGCAATAACCCCCAGTCCTTCCATCATGGCCTTCTCTCACCTCTGTAACCTCAGTTCCCCCCACTCTGTTCCTAGAACTGCCTCAGCCCACGCTTCTACCTCTTCCTCCAGGTATCCCCTGCCCTATTCCCTCCTTAATAGTTCTTTCTTCTTTATTCTGTACCTCCCCTCAGGCACCACACGCTTACCTCTTACCTCCTTTCCAGTTCTTTTCTACACAAACTGAAAAAAAGCCTGATTCACTGATTTGCTGATGGGCTTGAAGTCATTTGACCATGTTGGTTGGCCAGCTGGCAGACAAAACACAGCGGGTAATTATTTAATTCATGATGAAACCCTCCCCTCATTTGGAGTACTTATTTAGCTCTTTTACCTGTCAAGATGCCAGTTTTCATGAGACCTGGAGGAACAGAATATATCTAAGGCTGATACCTCTCTGATAAATTGAGTTGAAATAAGCCAACAGAATCAGAAGTTATTTGAGGGCACGACAGAAAAAAAAAAAAAATGGGCAAGTAATACTGTTACGCAAGTCCTATTTCCTTAGGAAGTCAGGCTAATGAAACATGCAGGCAGATGTTAATTTTATTTTTCTTCTCATGACCTTTTCTGCCTACTTGGATCCCAGTTCCACAACTTCACCCATGTTAGAAGACCTCTTTGTCCATTCAGAATCTCAGTTACTCCTCAGTGCAGCTACATGCAGACATTGCCCATGGGCTCACGGTCTGGATGGTCTATACCCCTGTAGAGATCACACAAGCCTCCATTTCCTTTGGACAAGCACTTTTTTGTTACAGTGACTGTGCATGGTCCTCCTTAATGCTGTTAACATCCTAGAGAACAGGTAGTCCATGCAGTAAAAGCTTCCATCATCTTCTTCCTTGATATTGCACAAATTCCTATGAATCTAATTCATTAACAATAACCTTGCAGTCTTATCAGTCTCTGTGTTATTATTTTATGGTGTGCTAAGAATTGCAGGAGATGAGTGGGGGTTTTTTTGTTTTCTTCCTAGATAGCAAACTAAATATTTTTGTTGCTTTCCTCTATTATAAACACTTGATCTATTTTTTTTTCACCTCCCAGCAGCTTTTGGAGGTATCCATAGAGATGTAGCATACAGACATAAACTGAACAGTGACTTTTCCTCCTTGTATGGGAGCTGTGGATGTGAGATAGATATTGATTTTCAGAATTGCCAGAGCAGTTTAAAACCCCTTGAGAGAAGGTTGTCCAGTTGTGAACGTGGATATGCTTGTTTGCCTAGGGCATCTGTAGTACTATGGCTGGCACAATAGTGCTAAATTTTTTCATGAGAAGTAAAATAGAGTTTATTGGTGGTCCTGCAGCTTTTTCCACAAATGGAAGGACTTTTGTCCTACTGTAGACAGATTCCATATTGAGCAATTTGTGTAAAATTAATGCAATATGGTTTTCTTCTCTTCTTGTCTGCAGAGGTTGAAAATTTCTTCTAGCCTCATCTAAAACCACTGAAGGGAACTGGGTTTAAAACAGACCCTCCATGGACTAGTGCATGCTGCCCATGGGACCAGTCCTAGCTGAATACAAAACTCACAATGATTCCATACGCATATCCTAAATACAGCACACATGTATTGCAAGAGGATTTTAGTTACCACAAATGGTTCTGATTACAGCTCCCCATCACACTTGAAGTGATCTCAGCACTTCCACTTCTGAGGAAACATTGTTCTGTATAGACTTGCTGACCCACCAGCCCTTTCCCCATACCTAAAGGCACAGGGATGTCACACGAGCAGCCACCACAGTCAGATACCTCATACTAAACCACAGTGAGGCAAAGTCCATGGTACAGAAGAGGTGTTGGGGTGTGGCTTCCCAGCAATGCCTACCTGACTTTCCAGTTTTGAGTCAGTTGTCCTGGAGGCAGACAAGTAAAGGGAAGAAGCAATTCCACCTGCAAGTTCAAGGAGGTGTCACCTGTGGTGCTTCGTCTCTCCAGACGGGTACAGAACTCAACAGGAATGGCTGGGGCCCTGGTCCACAGCCTAAATTTCTCCCAGCCCACCACTGAGGCATGGAATTGTTAGTCTGTCAAGTCTCCTCAGCAGTATGGGCTGAGAAAGTTTTGCTGGCATGAAGTTGGAAAGCAAATAACTTTCTTGGACAGACCCTTTTTGTTCAGATTTAATAGAGCCCTTATTCCTCTGAGGGAAATGAGAGAAGTCCTCTACCAGGCTGGATCAACTTTACCTATCCCTGAGCTGTGAAACTGAGAAGGATTCAGCAGGGATGGCAGATGGAAAAGTCATCGCTACCTCTTTCCTCCTCCATGGGCCCTGTTTTTGAACACTTGGCAGCCAGGTGTTTGGCTCCCTCCAGTCCTGCCACAGCTAAATGCTCCCCTAAAAGGGGAAAAGAATGGTTGGTGGAGAGGGGAGCATGTTCAGCTATGGGGAGCATGCCTTGGGCCAAGGCCATTGCCTCTGCTCAGTGTGGCAGCGTCGTTCTCCAGGGGTGTCTCCCAGGGGATGTCACATCTGCACTATATGCACAGTCTGCCCGTGGCCAGCACTAGGCTGAGGATCAGACTGCTTTGCTGGGGCCAGGATCAGTTGCTGCTCACCAGAGAGCTGGGCCAGCAATTGAAAGAAGCTAATGTGGAATGATATCTCCTTCTGACACAGATATGCCTTTCCCTAATTACTGAGGCAATAAAACAGCTTCCAGCTTGGCCCAGCACACACCCATACTGTTTCTGACCATCCCGTTCAGCCACATTCCTCTCAGAAGCATACCAAAACTTTTGGCAGGTGAGAATGGTTTTCTGCTGAGTGTGGCAGAGGACCTGAGGTACTCTGCTCCTTGCAATTTCACTTAGCTGATTCTACATGTCTACATATTTGTCAGCTCTGAAGGTCAAAATCAGATTTTACACATTCAGAGAAATCTTTAGTTTATCTGTGTAAGACAGCTCTTCAGAAGGGCAATTCAGAGCACTGTTAGACCATTCCTTGCAAAGATCTGCCTCTTAGTCAGGAGAAGACAAGCCTGGGTCTAAATGTGAGCTCCAGTAGGACTTAAAAACTGCAAAATCCATAATACTATCTCAAGTATATGTTGTCTCCAACCCCAGAATTTCCTGCCATGCTCCTACAGGAAAGGAACCTAGTTATAAAGCTCAGATGGGAGTCACAAAAAGCTCAATCAATCAATAAAGTCAAAGATGAGTTGTACCTCACAGCCACATTAAAAATTTGGTTTAAAAACCAAGGAGATCATCTTCCCTGGACTGCCTAAACTAATGAGGATTCCACAATTTGAGACAGATGCTGCAAAAGATTTATTACATGATTGATAAAGGCTTGAATCTGTGTGGTGTATTTTTTTGATGCTTTATTTCCATGTAATCAGAATTAAGAGGGTCTTCTTACATGGTGTAGTTACCACTTCTGTGGAAAATCTGACTGGAAAAAGCAGGTTTGCACAACCACCACAAGAAATAGGATAGCAGAGAGAACTATACAGGGATACTTCTCTGTACTTGACTATCATGTCTCATGAACGGTAGTGGGTACTACAGACATCAGTTAAAGAAACCATGAAAAGTCCTGATGACGATTTCAATTAACCTTAAATTGATTCTGCTTCATCCCAACTATTACTTGAGACATTTTACACATTAAAATGAAATAACGTTATTTGACTTACATGTTTGCACAATGCATTATAATGGAATAATAGAGAAGCTTTTTGACATAATCTGAATGATGCTAGACCTCTCTTCCTTTCTCAGAGGTGAGTACAATAATGGGAAAGGAAGGTGCAAAGATTTATTTCCCAGAACTTCTTTTCTTGACCAGCATCAAGATGTGGCTGCACAAGGAGAAACTTTCGAGAAGGATGTTGATTTCTCAGCTGTGACAGTCCTGCAAACCAGAGGGACTCTAGGCGTCCTTGAGTACAACAGTCAACAGTTGTGTCCTCAGAATATTTATAAAATACTTCCATGAATGACAATGCAGGTGCTGCTTTACCGTATTTTTGCCTTTGCCCACTTGCTCCCCAGGTGTCTCTGCAATGAGGGCCCTGCAGTGAGGGAATACTTTTGGGACCCTTAGACTTCGAGGCATGGTCTCCCTCTCCTCCAGCCATGAGGGCAAAGGTCTGATGTTGCTTTTTGTGGGTCCAGATGGAGGCCCTCTGTACATGGGTGTTCTCTAAAGTGTGCTGGACCACAATCCAACCTCTTTATTTTTCTGGCTTTCCCCCATTGCAGTTCCTTCTGACACAGATGATTGTCTGCAGAGTTTGCTCCCATAATAGCTGTATCCTGACTAAAATAATTCACCAACTAATTCCCCATACTAGTGATCCTATACCTGTTCTTTAAAGTGCACAATAATAATACAAAAACAACCCTCCTATTAGCCTAGCAACAGCCAAATTATACAAAAGATATAAAAAAAAATGGCTTAGACTTCTAGGATTTGCAAAAACAAATCCTTAGGGGAGATTTAATCGCTAAATGCTCTGAAGCTGCAGCTGAACAAAAATAACAATTCAGTGGATACAGACCAGCAGAAGAAAAAAAATAGAAGTCCATTTAGCCAGTAGTAACACAAACAATAAATACTCTTTGGGCCTGAAGAGCTTTCGTTGTGTGATGTGAAAATACATCTTATTCTTTCTGCTTATACTCAGTTCTTTGTCTATCTCTTCCCCTCTCCTTCTAAGATTTCCACAAAATGGACTGTTTTTACCTCACATTTACTAATTCATTTCAGTTCTGGAAGAAAAGACAGTTCTGTCAGTTGTAATACCTCTTCAACACTCAACAACAAGCAGAGGGCCTGGAAAATATATGTTATGCAACAAGTCAACCATTTATAATATTTCAAAAGTTACTTCACTTCTGAGTTCTCTAAACAAATATGAAAGGCTGCTAAACCAGAAAGAAATCACATTCTAGCACTGAAAACAGCAATGATAAAATGCCAGTAGTAAACTTTAATTTTAACTCTCAGCTGCTATAACCATCAGTGGGTGAAAAGCAAATCTTTCACATTGCAAAGAACTTGGTGACGATTTTTTTTTTAACCTTTTCAGCACCAGGATCTAAAGAATGCTGTTCTTCATAGCAATCCCTTAATTCAGTCCAGTGAGACTCGGAAAAACATTTATGTGAAATGTTAGGTTCCTATCTTCCTATCTTGTAGGCTTTTTTTTGCTTTTTTTTTTTTTAATATTTGTTGGTGTTTCATAGGAACCTCTAAATCTCATGGCAAAGCACTGATAAAGTGTTGCTTTCTGGCTGGCTTTGGCATGAGATTTATGAAACCAAAACGCGGGTCAGACCCACTGAAAGCCAGCAGTTTCTCCGAGTTTCCTCTCTGCCAAGCTCTCTTTGCTAAAAGCAGAACTCAAGACAGACTGAAGGCTTCTTGCAGCCCTGGGGAGTTCTTGGCTGGTAGATGGAGGAGGGAGCCCAGCCTCCTTCCTCTCTCTCCCAGCCAAAGTGTCAGGATTGGATGCAGATGCACTGCACCGCCTTCCAAGTTCCCTCACTAGCTTGGGAGTCAGCGAGATAAAATTAAAAGTCAACGGAATGCGGACATGAAGTGAGGTCGTGAAGTGAGGTCTGCACTCCTGGTCTGAGAGCCACCAGGCAGGAGAGAAACCGGGGTGAAGTCCAGCTGTGCTTGCTGAATAAATGGCTCCTCCCCACAGGACAGCAGTCCAAAAGGTGGTTAATCACAAGCTTTTCAGGAAATTCCACTTCTGTAATACCAGGAAACTTACATATGATCAGTAATCTTGCATATGAAAGTACTCTTCAAACTCCAGGCCAAATTCTGAGCTCAGTTTTACAGAATATGTCCAGAATTACTTCTTAAGCTAGTAGAGCTGCTGTTACTGCTTAATACCATTATCAATTTGGCCTGATGCAATTTGACTAAATTTGCTGAAATTATGGCAGAGTATGTAAATGAGGAATGGTTTTAGTCTCTTAGCTCTTCTTTTCAATGGTTTGCTTTTTCCCCTTTTGGCTCCTGCTTTTAATTTAATTATGCCAGGCTCTAAAATGCATTCTCAATGGCAAGCCAAGAATTTGAGTAATTGCAAGGAATTTCTTGCTTCGACATACACATTTGCTAATTTTCCCTGGGTTCTGATACTAACTATCAGATTCCACCACCCCACCCCCGTCTCTGGGCTGGGTTGTTTTTTTTTCCCCTTGTTTTCCTATTGCGAAGCAGACATCTGGCAGCTCTCTGGTGGCAATAGCGGATACTCTCACTCTGCTTACTGCACTTGGACATTTCTCTGTGGGAGGTAGGAGAAGAGGCAAAAGGAGCCATGGTTTCAGATTCAAGCCCTTATTTTTATCCTGTGCAATTCCACAGTGGGATGTTTTCTTCCTCCTATCACGCTCAGGCTTGTGCTTTCTATTATCACCCAGAGACCGAACTAGCAAAAAAGACTTTCCCTGCCTTCAATGTCTAGGAAAATCTTTCCGGTTTTCCTTTTACAAATGCCATTTGTTTCGTCTCCTCCTAAACCTCAGGTGAACTCTTCCTTCTCCAGCAGCCCCAGAAGCAAGGGATACCTGAACTGGGGCAGGGGATGCTCGGTTGGGTGCTGCCACCTGCCCTGCCTGATGCTCGCTGCCTGGGAGGTGGCAGCAATCGGAGCGGTGCTGTGGAGAGCACCTGCCACGCTGTTTTTCTGCGGGAAGAGTCCCCAGGGGACGTATTGACAGGCGGGAAGGGGAGGGGAAGAAGGGAAGCAGCACATGACTGTATCTGCCATAATTTGCCCTGTTTGTCCCTTGAGTTCTTGAAAGGTAATATAACAGAGCCCTCCATGACCTCAAGCTTTCACCTAAATATTTAATAATGATTTATATTACTGTGATGTTGATTAAGACTGAGTAAATATATACTACACATAAACTATTTCATTCTAAATCAACAGACATATTTTTTCCCCGGTAATGATCATCATTAGCCTGGAATGTTTCTCAAGCTTATAATTTTTTAATAAATTTAAATTATTTTTATTGCAAAATATACCCCCACATGCCCCTGTGTAATTTTGAATATTAATTCATTCCTATTCCCATATCTGTGACAATCCTGCCTGAAGACTTTTAGGCTCATATGAGAATGATCAGATTTTATTCTTGTACAAACTACAGAGTCTTCTATGCTTTTAATACCAATGTGTTTCAGCTTCAATGCTGACACTGACACAAAATAATTGTCAAGACACCAAGTGGTCTGTGTAAGGGCCTAATTTCATGTGAGACTACTTTCATTCTCCGTCACAAAATATGTGTCTGGTAGGCTAGAAATTATTTTGAGATTTGGTTCCAACTGTACTGGTTTGTTCACATAACCAATAGATATCTCTTTCAAGTCTGTATTTTTATCATAATTACCCTACTGTCTTTATTCCCACCCAGTTACATTGCAAGAAACTGCTCCCTGATATTTAAGAGAAAAAGGAAGTACTGGATGTCACTATTAAGCAAACTTACATCCCTGCAAAAATAACAAGTACGATGTGTCAGCCTCAGATAACATCAGGTAATTTTATGAGTAATGCTGATAATTTAGCCTCAAAATGGCATTTTTCAATTTCTAAACAAGACATCATAATGTTTGGAGTTGTCATATGAATATGTATTATAAAGCTTTAGTACCTCAGAATGTCTGAATATATAAATATGCAGAAGAACACAGAAGAAAAATTCAAATACTTTAATAATAGGTTCAACTGATTGAAAAATCTGGCTAGAAATTTCTGCATTGTATACTGGGAATGCACAGTAGCAGTGACCCCAGGATGTTGAAGATGTGCCATTATTTTTTAGCCATGTAATCTCAGTTTGAGATTGTCATCAGCTCTTAATATACCCTATCAAAGGATCCTCCTAGAATATGTAGAACAGGCTTGGTGAGTAGAGGCACAAAAAAAACCAAAAAAAACCTGCAGCTCACAGTTCTGGCTTCACTGCAACTGTTGGTAATTACCTTCACTGTTTGCTTTAAGCTCTGTCACAACCAGGACAGCAAGGGCTGGGGAAGAAGGCCTTAAGCAGAAATCTGAACGTGAGACAGTGTAAAAACAGTACTTTTGTGGAGGTGTCTTTTGTTCTAAGCACATTTCTGGTTAATTTTAAGAAAGGCTGGTATAACACTCAACCAGCTAGAGAAGGTATGTTCAGGTTCTGCAGCAGTAGAATTGGCCTGACAGCAGCCTAAGGGCAGGTTTCTACCAGCACGGGAGTTTATTTATCCAAGTCACTGGTCCATTAGGACCATTCTAAGTTTCAGACACCATTAGTGCTACAATTGCTGCTCACTTATCTTGCTCCCTGCAACAAAACTCTGTAAGGAGGTCCAATGTGTTGCGTGAGGGCAGATTCCCTGCAAAGGATAGGCAAGGCTGCACTTGACCTGTCTCTCTGGTGTGCCACCCCCAGCACCCAGAGGGAGTTTAGCAAATCCATCATCACAGGCTGCTGTACACTAGCAGTGATCTGTAAGACAATTGTACTGCTTTACTTTATGGCTCCTGCACTAAGATGACTAAACTCCAGAGCATGCAGTGTTGTGCTGTCGGTCTCAAATCAGAGTGAGCTGTCTCAGCACATCACAGTAGTCTTGATGGACTGGGTGTTGGCTCATTTTCAGACTTTCCGTGGATTACAAAATTGCTTTGATGACCTACATTTGGACACGGGGGTGTGTGGGGGGGAAGCAATGACAAATTGGGATTTGTCTCTCCATGTAAGCCTGAGTACCAAATGAGACATCCTCACCCTCACCAGAAGTATAGGTCAGAGTCACAGCATCCTCATGCTTCAACTATTGTGACTCCCACACCCAGGGCTTTAAGTCATTTACTGGCGGAAAAAGCCAGTAAATTAATTTCAAAGGAAAATTTCAGTTATTTTTTCTCAAGTAGTGGTTTCTAAATGGATCAATTCTGTCCCATGGAACTTCTGTCCTCCTCAGCTTTTTTAAAAATGATCTGCCATATATTTTAAATTCAGTCTTACTTGGTTTTTCACTTGTACAGAAGTTTATCACATATTAAGTATTGGCTAAAGTAAGAAAAAAGAGAGTGTCAGCAAGAGAGTTGTAAGCACTTATATTTTACCTCACATTTGGGACAGACAAAGTGCATGTATATGATTGGTTACTGTGGCTCTGCTGATGTGCACTAACTCGTTGAGCTGCAGTAAACTTAGCATCTGTCTGAGCCCTGAGGGTTTGTCTACACACAAATGTTGTTGTGTTTAACCATACCATTAAAGTGCAACACAGCCCTCAAGGACAGATGCAGTCAGTTTGATATAAAAGTATGTAAACCCACAGAACTTGGCCCTGTAAGAAAATAGCAGTAAGCTAAAGGTATATAAAGCATCTTTATACCTTAGCATAACATTATCTATAAGAGAAAATGCCAGCATATCACCGCTTCATGCAATTAAGTCAGTGAAAACACTGTGCAGAAACTAAGCTTGAAGTAATACAGCACCATTACTGCTGTTAAAATTATAACTGAACACATGTTTCAGATCATTCCACTTCTGTGGTGTGTGTCATTCAGCAGGGAAAAAAAAATCACCCAGACTGCACACAGGAAAAGTGTGTGGGGTGGGAGAGAAACACACAAATGGTAAAATACCACCAAGAGTCTTGTGTAAGAGATATTAAACCTTTCTGTTCAAGCAAGAAATCGTGCATTAAAAATTCAGGAACTGGAGAACAGGAAGGACTCTGAATCAAAAATTCAGATTAATTGAGCAAACAGTCAATTGCTAAGATCTCTGCATTACATGTTCATTTGGTAATTCATGAAAATTAGGTGATTTTAGGAAGGCAGAAAATATGACAGTAACATGATAGTCAGCAAACAAGTTTTCCTGTAGCTCTTGTAGGAGCTCGATTTGAGACTTGGAACCCATACATAATGTATTCACTGTTTTAAAGAGGAGCAAAAGAAAACATGAGCCTTGCACATGCATTGGTAGGTAGACCTAAAATCTAATATGAAATACATTATATGCCAAATATACACATAGAATGTGGTCTATGAGGAAATTCTTTGTGGTAGAGAGACAGCATTGCTCCTGGAATGGCTAATAAATTACAGACCATTTCTTTTGGCATGATTTAGAATATTTATTGCAAATATCTGCTATAACATGTCTGCATGTAACACAAGCTGGTAAAATGTGTAGGGCATACTCTTTTGTCCTCTGAGGAAAATGTGAAATCTGAATTTCAGTATAAAAAAAAGGTTTCTGTCAAGGTTGGATCATCACAGTCATATTCAAAATGACAGCCACTGTTATAGAAAAAAGTGGCCATCCTTCAGTGGTAATGCATGACTTTATGCTGATGTACTTCCTTTTCATTTCCATGATGTATTTGTGCATTAGAGTCTATGGAGTGAGGTTTTGGTTGCAGGTGGATGACAGGGGTGTGTGAGAGACTGGAATGTTAATGGTCAGTGACCCAAACAGTGGGTGCTTTGCTGAGGCCAGGTTTGCAACCCCCAGCCAAAAGGGAGGAGGAGAGGTTTTAGGGGTGCAGCAAAGCCTCTGATCAGAGGACAGCCCAGGGGCAGAGGGGTGAGCACCCATCACAGGAGGATGCCTGTGACAAACCAATCTTTGCTCAGCAACAGGAAGGGTTGTGAGCCACATGGGGGAAAGAAATAGACCCTGTGGAGATAGAGTACTGCTTTCTATATGCCAGTGTCCTCCCTTACACAAACAGGCTCAGGTGTAAAACTACCTCCTGGGAGATTTATCAGGACATTAACATTCACACACAGGCCTGAAGGTTCTCATTCCCTCTGATGGAGCATAACTGGCTCAGCCACACTGACGTGAGGCAACTGCCATGTCTTAGGGGGTGTCACAAACATCAAAGACCCCCCAAGCACCCCCAGACTCATTTCTGAGGCCTTCCACCAGAAGACTGATCCACAGTGTTGAAACAGATACACAATGTTAAACTCCCCTAGGGGAGGTACCCGGGCATTCCCACTTGAACATGATAATTAAAACATTGAATTCTGCGTTTCAGTCACGTTCCCCACCCCAGACAGATTAGGACTGAGACCATCACTTCACCCAATGGATATCAACATTGAAACAATCAAGTCTTGGATTCATGGGTGGTGACTGTGTATCTTTTAACTCTAATCCTTTCTGTTTCTTTTCCTTATTTATTTTCTTCAGTGTTATTTTTTAACTTTCTTATTGGTAAATTTCTGCGGATAATATCCAAAATAGCTTCATACCTTCTTTCCATTGCAAACAAAATTGTTCTAAAATCAGTATAAATATATATATACACACACACACACAGATATATATATATATAAAAACATTGTCCATTCACATGACTTCACTCTAATCCACCCCAGGGGATCTTTTAACCAGAACCCCAGGTACCCTTGCCTTCAGGGATGGATTGCAACAGGTTAGCTTCTGTGAGAAAACACCAGAAGGTGTTTCCATGTTGGACAGAAGGAGTTCCAGATGACTTCAGTGTGGACCAGCTGCTGACCAAAGCTAAGCCTGTCCACCATGTGGGTTTCACCTCTGTAATAACATATTTAAGGAGTGGTAAAAAAAATGTGTGAGAGAGAAGAGCAAGAAAATGTGAGAGCAAAGTCCTGCAGACATCTAGTCAGTGAAGAAGGAGCAGGAGGAGACGCTGCTGGTGCCAGAGCAGAGTATGATACAGCGGTGCCCCTGCAACCCATGGTGGTCCATGGTGGAGCAGAGATCCACCTGCAGCCCTAGAAGAAACACATGTCACAGCAGATGGATGTGCTCTGGAGGAGGCTGCAGCTCACAAAAGATCAGGGTTTTGGCAGATGTGACTCTGCAGGGCCCACGCAGGATCAGGCATTCCTGAATGGCTGCGCCCCATGGTAAGAACCCGTACTGGAGAAACTCTTGAAGAACCACACCCTGTGGTGAAAACTCACTCAGGAGTACTTTGTGAAGGACTGTGTCCCAGGGCAGGAACCACATGGGGAAGAGCATGAGGAGGAAGTGGAAGAGAAGCTCTATGAGCTGACCACAACCCCTGTTCCTCACCCTCCCACACTCCCAGAAAGGAGAAGACAAAGAAAGCAGGAAAGAAGCTGAGCCTAGGAAGAAGGGTAGGAGAAGGGGTTTAAGTTTTATTCTTATCTCTCACTTTTATAATTAATTTAATTAATTTTTCACTGTTATAATTAATTGGTGATGTATTGCATCAATTTCTCCAAGTGGAGTCTGTTCTGCTCTGACAGTAATTAGTAAGTGACCACTCTGTCCTTAGCTCGACTCATGAGTCTTTCACCATATTTTATCCCCCTGTCTTGTTGATGGAGAGAGTGATAGAGCAGACTAGAACAATGGTGGACAGCTGACAAGCCAGTCAAGGTGAATTCACCACAGAGGAGTTATTGTTAAAGGACATATTCTCATACAATTTTACCTTCTCTTGTATTAACAACTATCTCAAATAATACACACTTGAGTGTGACACAACCAATAGACCCTGCACAGCTACGTCTGTAAAGAAGAACCTTCCTCTGCCAGGGACACCAGCCTTTTAGAACCAGCTTTTTCAAAACACAAGCATCAAAGTGCTGATTTCATTTTGTCATAGGATATTTAGTTTTGTCATTATATTTCCAAATCACAAAATTCTCTCTGATGCTTCTGTACCAATATATTTGACATTATTAGAAAAATACAGATTCATACTGCCCTCCTCTCCCCCTCCCAAAAAAATTANGTTGAATTAGTAATAAAAAAAAAAAAAAAAAAAAGCTGAAGTAAGGCACAGTGATATCAGGACACGCTGTGGGAGACTGTTCCCAGAACAGTGATGCACCGGTGCTTTGTGCTGATTGTGCAGATACACACATGCCCTGAATCAATGGCGTGGACATTTTCCAGGCATATTACATCCAGAAATAGTTATTTGCTGGGCATTTCATAAGGATGAAAGCAGCTACAGCCAAAACCAATATCTGATTGTTACACCAGTATGGATCAGGCAGTTCCTCTCCAGTGCTTTTATTATTTAAAGAGATAAATATTGGGAAGAGTGTTAAAGTACTGGGCATTGTTTCTTATAGTGATACTTCTCATATCCCTGAAATTAAGAGGGACATATTGACAATGACGTATCTGCAGAGTTTAAAGTTTCTCTAATTCCAGCTTACTTTAGCTTCTTACCAAGTAGCTTTGTCGACTTACCAAGTATAGCCCCTCAACCCCAGCCTAGCATAAAGGGTAGCCTGGTTTTCCTTTTGTCTGTGACACTTTCTGATACTCAGTGTATGAGGAGAAAATGGCTTTCCAGTCATCCCTTATACTTACCTCTCCCAGCCTTTAATATGCCTTCGGTATATTCCTCTGTAAGAAGAGCTGCACAGAAGGAGGTGTAGGTGATAACTATACTGGGCATCATTCTTGCATGATCCAAGTTCTGAAGAGAACATGCTCTGAAGTTTGTGCAAAGTGAGCCCAGCTTCCCTGCAAACCATTCTAGCACCTGGTGTGAATTACTTCCTAGATGGCCTCAACCCATGTAACCCTCACTTAACACACTAAACCAAGTATGATTCATATGAGGAATATTAATCACATACAAGCTCATGCACTGGCTCAGCCATGCAGTACAATGCACTAAGTAACACAATAAGTTTCAGATTTCATGATGTTGAACATTATTTTACCTCACCTTTTAAATAACCATACATAAAATCACCTATGAGCTATGCATAATAGACATGGTTACCATGTGTTAGGTCTAATATATTCATTGGCATGTGCAGGTATATATGAGCTTTTTTTTCTTTCTTTTACTGTTTTTACATCTATTTATGCCAATTGAGTTCAATTCTTTCAAACTATAGTGAAAGAAGAGCCAACTCCGTAGTTCTGAATAACCTGGACCCCTTGAATTGATTGCAATTTCACCAAACACTTGTGGCGTAAATGAACTGTTTGGTTGCTTATAGACACTGTTGCTGCACTATGGCACACAAGATGACCACAGCCTAGTATGTGTATCTTTCTATTTTTTGTTCATTTTCATTAAAATTTCTATATACAGTAGTTTTGATAATAATAAAAAAATCATGCATTTGTGATGCATATCCAACAGCGATAACACACTGACCACACAGCAGAGCAGGGAACTTCAGTTGTGAAATTGTATTTCATATGAGAGCTTTCAGAAAACACAAGTTTATACAATAGGTAGAGTAACATATGGGCCAGTAATAAGTAATAAGGCCATTAGATGTAAAAAGTGGAATGAAACATGCAGGCATCTGGGGTGGTATCCACAGTTTTGAATTAGCTGCTTTCTAACCCATACGTACTGCCAAGGGAGTCAGAATCCCTTGGGAGGACAATCAGGACACCTCATAAACTGAGCAAGAGATTTGGGAGCCACGGTGACACGCCGTGCCAGGGCTGCAGGCAGACCCCTCCCCATGCTCCAGCTCTGGCTTTAGTGAGCTGCTGAAACTGTACTTGTATGTTGCTGGGAGGCAAAGAGGGAGGAAGACGCCCTGCCCTTCCCTGTGACTTCTTTTGTCCTACTCCTTGTACAGCATGGAAACCTTCTCGCTGCAGCACAGGAGTGCCATTCCAGTGCTGAATGCCTCAGCTACCAAAGAGATGACGTGGTGCTGCGCAGAGACAAGGACCCTGTGCTTTCACCAAGCACAGAGCTCTGCTGTTGCAACTCGCAGCCCCCTTTCACTTGACTAAAAGTCTGGAAGACAATGAGGACAATCATCATTCTTCCTTCTTGCTTTGGAGACACAGGAGTGAGAAATCACATTCGAGCTTTCTCAGGCTGTGAGAAGGACCGAACCCAAGTATCCCACAAGTTGACTGAATGCTTTTGTTATCCAGTAACTGGTGGCTGCTCCTTTCTCTCTTGAGACAAACGAATTGACCACATCAGCATTTAGATGAGAATCTGATCCCGACAACAAGGAGTCACGTATATGTGGAGGGCAGCACAAAGGTGGAGTCGTGCATTGTGTCTGGCAGAGACACAGAGCTCAGCGCGGAGAGCTGCAAAAGGATCTCTGGATCAGAGCTCTTCCAAGACTTTTAAGTCAACGAATGATGTGCCCAGGGCTGAAACTGAAAGACAGTATCTACGGACCTCAGTCTTATACTTTCATGGTAGCTTCTCTCTAGTTCTACTTTAGCCATGAAAGTCCTTCATTTGGCATAGTTCTTGCTTTCATGACACAGATAATTGGATCTTTTGGTTGTGATGAACTAATAGATAGAATCACTGATCCATTTTCAGATATTTGACCTTTTAAAAGTAAGATTTTGAAAAAGCAAAGTAGAGAATATTACATTCTTTTATTAGATTTTATGTTTCATATGCATACTCAAACATATCAGGAACTCTAGGAGAAAAGTAACTTCTGATGTCTTGGTGATGTTGTAGGCATTGTCCTTCCAAGATGGGGGATGTCCATTAACAGATACTCACTGAGTAAGAAAGAGACTATGTCAAAATAGGCAGAAATAGGGAAATATTATTTGTTCCTTAAAAAAAAAAAATAAATAGAAGGGAGCAAAAAAGTGTTCTTCATTGGCAGAATTCTTAAACTGTCTCCTCAGTTTTATGCAAATTATTATTTTTAGGATCTCAGTATTAAAATCTTTGCAGGCTTGAAGCAAAATGTTATATGCAGTGGAAAATACAAACTACATAAATAATTATTAGTAGATTAAAAATAGCTTAGCCATGAATACATGGTTAAAAAAGAAATAAAAAACATGCAATTACTAGAGCTCTATTCATTAATAGTTTCTGGCCAAAAAACACTTAGAAACAAATTGGCAGTAAACCAAAACTCCCTGCAAGTGCAAGTATGAAACAACAAAATTAATACAACCTTGAGTTCATTTTAGCTGTGAATAGTTACAAAAAAAAAAAAAAATCCAACCCAAAACTCCTTTTTTCAACATTCTTGTTCTTTCTTCATTGTATACTTATTACCCCCACTTAAAGACAAGCATTTGAAAAATCTTTATCAGCTAAGTTGTTTGGGACAACTTAATTTTTTCAAAGATAAACAGTTAGATTACACATTAGATTCTTAACTCCAGTCTAGAACCTAAATTTTCAATCAGCTTTTGCCACTTAGATCAATTCTTGCCTAAAGAACCTCAAATTCTATCAGTGGTTTATGTCCAGTTTAAATCTCAGTCTTATGTGTGTTCCTATACACTTTCAAAACCTTACTACAATCTAATAGGCAAGAAAGCTAAGCCTTTCTGTCAACTTTGTGGCCTCCTTCTCTGAAGGCACTTTAGAAAGTTTATTTATATATTTTATATCATATGATTATAAAGATTGCCTGAGTCAGTCAGAATTTGTTGCCTTCTTTAGCTAAGATGGGCCAAAAGTTATCTCCTAGATGGGTGCCTTCCAAGCAAAGCAAGGATACAGTTAGTCTTCCCCTAAATCTTTTCTAGGTTCTCAGAATTTGCAGCTTGTAGGGTTCCTGAGTCAGAAGTGATTTTTCACAATTTAGAAGGCCTCAGGTATTCACCTTCCATTAGCTAGTTTATTTTTCATTTAAAGAAATGAAATTAAATGTTAGGTGGGAAATGTTAGGTTTCACAGGAACCTGTGGTGAAGAATTTCCACAAGGTAATTATGTATAGTGTATGCAAGGTCCACCTCCTCTGATTGTCCTGACTGGTCCTTTTTGGCATATTTTCTTAACCAATGTCAAACTTTCTGAAAGCAAAAGAAAATAGACCACTAGAGATTACATTATCGTAAAATTGTTTTCATTGTATCCTTCTGAATACTTTCCAAAAGTTAGTGTGCTTTTTTGATTACTAAGTACATTTTGTCATGAAACTTTCTGTTATAAAATGAAGTCCGAGTCTTGACTCATTACTGTCAGCTCAGATCATTTATTTAATATTTTCCTTTTGAACTCATGGGGGAAAGGAGAGCAAGGCCATGTCCTGTGTGCATCAGTCTACATTTACCTTGTTAGATTTCATCTGTAACTTTAATCCCCAAGTAAATAGTCCCAGAAAGTTCTTCTGCAGTTCTGCACTGGTAGCTCCATCATTACTATCCCATGCCTCTTGGTTTTGCTGTCAAAATGTGTCACCTCTCTATACACCCCTGCCAAATCAGAGAAGTTTCCTGGGTCTGTGGCAGTCAGCTGTCAAGCACATCTGCACAGTCATGCAGAAAAGGGAGAAAAGCTACAGAGATAGCAGAGTTACAGAGGAGAACAATGACACAGTCACAGATTTGAATTATTTGTTCATGCATTCATTGGAGCCTAGATTCCAGGAGACTGACAAGGGAAAGATGAGATAAAATCACTCTTTTGGGAAAAGTAATCTCTAAGCCATGATTTTGTTCATGAAGTAAAATTCCTGCAAGGCATATCATTTGATAATATTTTAATGGGTTTACAGTTTAACCAAGTCACACTTAAATCAATTTAGAACCCCTCTAGCAGACTTAAGTGAAGAAATACATCAGAAAGTAGCTACTTATTTGTTACAACTTTCATGGCAGAACTACTACAGCAGATTACAGGTGTTGCTACCATGCACACTTTTCTAGAATACATAAGAAATGAGACACTTCAACACACTGCATTGTTTCCAGAAATAGCACATAGACCCACAGCAGTCTTTCTGTATGCTTCATTGTGACAGGAAGCAGAAATGTTCTCCCAATTATTCATTACTTTTCATTTATTTCAGCGCTAATATGCTAACACACAGGCATTATTCAGAAATGCTGTGTACTCACCAGTCAGACCCTTCTTCTAGCAAACCAGAGCTAGCCTGTGAGCTGTGTGTCTAAAATTAATTAATGAATAAATAATAAATTATTTATTCAGTAAATTCCAGCACTGCTGGACATATGGACATAAGGAGGATATGTACAAGATACAGCTGTTTCTTCTTGCTAATGCCTGACTCGTTGAGCTTCCTGAAGTCAGCACACAGAAGGATTGCCTAGGAGGTACACGAGCTGAGAAATTCTCAAGGTACACAAAAGTACTATCACAAAAGAAGTGCTGCAAAAGTGCTTTTTGGAGCAGTGCCTAGAACACAACCTGCAATAACAGAGGATGAGAATTGCTGGGAAGGGACATAAGCAGGAGCAGTTGTGGTCCAGAAAAATTGGTTTGTACCACAGCCATTTTTTGCATTACCCCAAAGCTGTGGCACTCCAAGAAGGAAAGGAGAGTGAAAGACTCCAGGGCTGTTTAAGTTTTTGAGGAACTGTTCTGGGATAGTCTTGGTTTCTGCATATTAAGACAACCTTTTCCTGGCAGCCTGTGGGCCATATAATATATTCTGCTCTGCCTCTGCATGCATGTCATACCAGCTGGTTCTGTTTTCATATTTCAGGTGGCACCTGATGTGTGGCCTGCCAAAGACTCCTTAAAGGTTAAGCTCGGCTTTGACAATGGAAATAACCTCATATTAATCATTCTTCCAATTTTTCTCTCCTTCCACTGCTGTAGTTTATAGCACTGAAATAGCAACATACTTGAAATGCAAAGAGATAAGAGAAATTAGTAAAAATATATACCTTCCTTTATTTCTTTGAATTTCCAAATAAATGCAAGAACACTATGTGACTTAGAAAACAGCCAGTAACTTTGGACCAGCTTATGTCATGGTAATGTATGCCCACTGAAAATTAAGAAACCATTTCCTAAGGCTCCCTTATTTCACTGCTATCTGTGTGCTCTGAAGTCAACAGCACAGTTGTTCACTCTGCTACCAAATGCAGATTTTTACTTGAACTATGACAGTAGAAAAAACATCGTCATTTAAAGGTGGTAATGAGTTCATTAATCAGAACCTATTCCTAACTTGGCAGAACCTTTGCAAACCCATTGTGAATTTTGCGATAGAAAGTTGCAGGTTGTCAGTGAAGTAAAATTTGAGGGAGCTTCTTTAAGCACAGTGGTCTTGGGAGCAGTGAGGAATCACAGGTGACTATACTGAATGCCTGAGAAGAATGTTGCCCTCTCTGTCCCCTTATATAGTTGCCCATTGTTGATAAATGCTGTCTTCCTTTTGTTGGTGTTCATTGTGGAGAGAAATGCACTAGTTATTTACTGGTGAAAATGAGATGGCAGTAACAAGCAATGGGAGACAGGGTTGTTTTTCATTTTGCATTGATGCCCCTCTACAGAGGCATGCATTTCTCACATTATTCTTCTCAAAGCCTTTATTGTTCTGGCTTCCTGTTACAAATCAAGCTGGTGATGGCAGCCCCACGAAATCCCATTAGCATACTGAGAGCAGTGTATTACAGTACCAGGCAATAGAATAAATGCAGAACAATAAGTATAATAGGGAAGGCATTACCCCAAAATGTAACAGCAGCTCTGTACTGAGTGCCAGTTCCATGAAGGTGCCTTCTCCACTGCTTGAAAACAAACAAACAGCATTTTTAGGGTTCAGTTGCACTGTCAAGTAAAATCTGGCTAGTTTTAACCAAGGAAAACAGAGATGCAAAAGCTGTTATTCTACATGTCCAGGTGCAACCATCTATCTCTCCCTGTTCATGGACTCTAATTTTAATGTCTTTTGAATTCCAGATATAAAAAGCTTATTAGTTTTTGATACAGCAATATAACTGGACCCTGCAAACAACTGAACTTACTTCAGAGTCTTATGCTTTGCTTGGATGGCATGAATTGCAAGCATGTGATGGCAGCCCTCAGAAGACAGGTTGTCTTTAAAAGAACCAGAGCTTGTAAAGCCTGAACTAGAATGAGTTAGTTTTTAGCCAGTCAGGCAACAGCCTGCTATGGATGAGCAAGAAGATAACTGGCACATCAACATATGCTAACACCTCAGTAATGCTGGCAGTGCTCAGGGATAGGTCAGTAAATGCCCCCTCCTTAGGTGGTCTTAAATGTCTTGAAGAAAAGGTAGGTACAGTAGGCAACTGCAAGACACTTTTTGGGGAAAAGGGACAAACTGACTAGGATAAGGAAAAATTCTGCAGAGGAATTGACATTTACCTTTGCCTCAGACAAGGACTATAAAAGCCTCTTCAAAGAAGTGGATACCCATTGCCTGTCAAATACTAGTGTGTTCAAAGGTGGGAAAGCAGCTGTGTTTTTCCAGAATTAAAAGGATGATAATTCTGTAAGACTTTTAAGAAAAGCTGTCAAACACGATAAAAAAGCAAACCAGACTATGTATTGGCATACTGTTTCTGGTGACTAATCATTTTCTAGTTTTAAATATGTTTTAATTCTAAAAGTTAAAAGAGAGAGTCAGATTTTTTTCATTAAAGTTTCTGTATTAGTAACTTGTAATGATATAATGATATGGACTATGATTTTCTCTCAGAAATGGTTTAATTTTTAAGTGTGTCTGTGGCTTGGTGAGATTTACAGGGTCTCTTAGACCTACAGGTCTACAGTTAGCTCTGGGCACTCTCTTTGCAGATGGGCAAAGGTCTGAAATATTAAATGGGAACCTCATAGTGAAGATTTCTACTGGGACAAACATTTGCAAGTTTGCTTGTGTGGTAGAATATAGCTAAAATGCATTATCACAGGTCTTAATGCTAGTTCATTTTACTTGGCGTGTTCTTCTGTCATTTCCATTGTAAAATTCAAATATTAAATGGGGGAAAGAAAACCACAAAACAACTTAAAACCCAAAAGAAAAGAGGCGTGATATCCTAGTTTCATCTTTCCGAATAAGTTAGGCCTGCGCTGACATGAGGAAAAACAAGGTATTTGTGAATTAAGCCAAAGATGGGAATGGGCAAGGAGCATGAACGTCCTCAGAAGCTTAGGAGAAATGTTCTGTTCAGGAATTCAGACTGAAGATGGACAAAGGTTTGAAGTTAAGAGAGAAAGCTGGCACACAGAAAAACATTTAGACTGGTCTAGTTTCATTTAAGCTTTCATGCAGCTCTGCCTTGCCACACAAGAGGATGGTTTCATAATAAGCACGTCAAACAGCAGATACAGGCCTCATTTTGTGAGCAGGAAGGAACTGGTTAGGATTTCCCACCTTAGGGTATCAAAGAAGATGTAGACACACAGAACATAGAAAGGACCATTTTGGTTGTCAAGTGCAAATAAGTGTGCAAGAGATTTTTTAATGACATAAACCCACAAAATCTCTATTATACCTATTACTGCATAACACATGTCAAAGAAAAAACTCTTTCATCTGAAAATGGAAACCGTTCAGTATAACAAATGAAAAATGGGGTTGAACCACAGGATGGGAGCATGTGAAATCACCAACATTACCACTATATGCTGCTCTAGAATCCATAAACCCCATTTGCTCAGCAACACATGTTTAGGGAGTCAAGAATAATTATTTTAGCAAACACAACATCTGTCCCTAACTCCAAAATAAATGCTGAAGTATTCTTAGCTATAGAAAACTACAAGACAGGAAACTTGTTTCGTGTTTCATGACAGCTCCTTAATTAAGAGATGGGGGGCGTTAATAATATTTTTCAAATAAAATCCCCTAGTTACCCATCAAATGTGGAGGTATTCATAAATCCACACACAGTGTGAGGGGAATGTGCTAAAAATGTCATAGCTATAGGGCAACTGACTGCACCGCCTTTGGAATTACCAGCAATTGTGTAATTGTTTTTCTCTCTATATTACTGTGTGCATGCATTAGATGCCATGAAGACGTACGAAACAGTAATTCCTTCATGTTCACCTTCCCACTTCAAACTAACACCCTTGTGAGAGTCTCCTCAACCTTGAAGTTCCTTCATTTCAGGAAGTGCAGATGCAGTGCAAGGTACTGGGTGAAATTATTTATCCCTCAACTGCTTGGCAGTTTCCTTTTCACACAGCAGGCTCATGCTTTCTAAATTGTTAATGGTTCTTGTGAGATGAGTCCTGGAAACATTGCAGTGTGCATGAAGAAAGACATGCATTTTTTCATACTAATCTCATATTATTCAGTAGTAATGAGTAGCACAGAAGCTGATTCTGAAAGTTCAGTTTCAAATTAAATTTACCTTTGAGACTGAGTGTTCCTTAAAGTTTAAGATTTTAAAATATATGTGTAGCATAAAAAATAAAATTATTAATGTGATACACAACATTTGATGTGAGAAAACCATTAACAAATATTTTAATAAATCACAATTCATTTCTAAATCTCCATAAGAAAACCTTATTAAAACAGTAATCCACTCTGTAATACCTTCCTCTAGTGCTAAAAGCAAACTGGATGAAAATCATCCCAGAAGTATGTGTAAGCATACCTTCCTTTGAGCAGGAGCATATTAAATTTTATGACAGAGCTTCATTTATACCTAGTCTTAGAGATCTCAAACAGTCGAGCCATTACTGCCCTGAAAACAGATGTGATTTTCCAAAGATTTGCTTTTCAGATATAGCCTTACTTCTCCTTCAGATCTAATAACAATACAAAATAATCTATTCCTCTTTGAAAAAATAGATTTAAAAAGTAGTCTGCAAGTCATGCTGTTGACTGCATGCATTGATGAAATTCTGATAACTTCCCTAAGTACCTCCTAGTATCCTGATCAGATTGGTATGTAAAACCCTACTGTAAAAAATGCTTCCTATATCACAGATCATACACTGGGATCCAGGACAGCCTTCAGAGATCTAAGATTGTCTTTAGCTGTGTAAATATGAATTGCAGTCCTCAGAAAAGCCATTCAGCTCCTACTTAAATCTGGAAAGAGCTGAAGTTTACAGCATTACAGTGACTTACAGCTAACATTTGGTCATTCCTAAAATTACTGGGAAGCCCTAGCAGTACAACACTGTCAGTCTCATGTGCAAGCCCCACTGATTTCAACTGTCCAGAACTTACCCAGTGGCTTAATACAATCCAAATTATGAGAGCACATCTTCTAGATGGGGTGCTGCAAACGGCATGGCCATTGCATTACCCACATATAATGCCAGATAATGGAGAGGATACACCACTGTACCTGCTTCTTATGGAAAGCTGCTGTTTCAGCATTCATACTTACCTGAGAAGATCCTAAACTGTATATCTGATCCCAGATATTTCCCTCCTATTCTGTCACCTGACCTAATAAGAGAGGGACTTCTTTTTTCTTGGGCTTTCCTGTTGTGTATCAACTTGCTATTGAATATATCAAAGCAAAGTTGGGACAGATAGTGAGTGTGAATGTGTCCATCTGCCATACTAAATCTAGTCCCTGTGTATTGACATCAGCCATGTTATCAAATGACTGTTTAATGTAAAATACACCTTGTGGGAAGAGTAAGGCAGACTGTCTGCTCTAAATTCCAATTGCAGATTTTCAAGGTATGAATACCTTAAAGGAATTTGATTACAGTGACCTATATTCAGACTGTTCATTCAGTTACATCAGTCCAAAACTGCACTGCAGGATGTCTGGTGCCATATGTTGCTTTCCAGTATGCCAGTCAATGAGGCAGTCGTTAAGGTATTGCACTTCTAAACAGCTTCTCCTGGGAANAGGGGCAGGGTCAGGATTGCCGGGCACACACGGAGAGAGCGTGGCAGGAAAAACCCCGAACTCTGCTCCAGTGGGGCCATGAGGAAAGAAAAATCTCCCCTGAAGTCTGGAAAACCACAGCCTGCTGTTTCCTTCTCTCAACAAGCACACCCCCGAAAAGTGAAGGGAAGTCCACGTGCTCCTCCACTCCCTCCACCCCAGGCCACTTCTTTTGTCTTTTTTAACTATCTATAAGTTCCCAGTGATCAGCTCCCTGGCAACTTATGGGAAAAAAATTCTACAAGAGGACCCAACCCCCAGGAGGAAAGAAGGGAGTGAGGAAAGGAAGGGAATGAGGAAGTAAGGAAGGAAGGGAGTGAGTAAGGAAGTAAGGAAGTCAGACTTGGAGGGAGGGAAGGAGTTTTTCAAATGCTTTTTAATGCTTTCCATCACCAGTTGTGAAAGTGTCAGTTAGATATCAGTAACATCCTCCCAGCATTTCTGTGGTGCTGCACAGGCCAGCAGACTTTCTACTGTTCTCGTAGGACAGGTAAGTATTGTGCTCTTGGACTGTCTGCTCCCTGACAGCTTTCAGGTTTTAATGCAGTTTAATGTATGTTTTGTCAAAAACTATGTCTTGTTTGATGGCTGATGATTTCTGTCTCTGATTAGAAGTCTATCCATTGTGAGAGGGTAGAGTCTCTTTGGTTTTGCTGAAATCAGATCACTCTCTGTTTCTACAAAACCTGTTTGTCACAGCATTCTCTGCTTTGGTTACCTTTCCTTTTTTCCTCCTTTCTGTAATTGTTCTGCTTTTTTGGGTTCTTTTTATCTAATTTTATCCAAAGTAAATTAAAAATATTGCAAAAGAGAAATTAAAATCTTAAATGTAATTATATTTCCAGAAATTTACAGGCCTGTTTCATACCCAAAGATGAGAAGGCAAGTTTCAATAATCTTTAAATGTAGCATGAAACCCTGCTAAAACTTTGTGCCAAGCCACCAGAACTTTCAATAATATCAGTATTGTACTAACCTGTCAGAGAACTTCGCTCTGACTTTACAACAGCTAATTGTCCCTGTGATTCTGCTGGCTCACCAGGGTTTCCACACCTCACCAGGGTTTTCACCCTCGCCAGGATTTTCACAACACACAGTATTCTCACCTGCAGAAAATGGTCACTAAATCTCTCTCTAAGATCTGTAGAGGTCCCCAGTAAGATATACATTTGTCTAGAGTTCTTCCATTCCTATTGCACCCATTCCCTCATTCCTGGGAAGTAAAATGTTGGAATTGCTCCTTTATTCCCAGGAACATATCAAAATTATGTAAGCCTAGGCTGTGCAGGGGTTTCAGAGGAATAGCTACAGTCCAAGAAAACTCTAGGAAAAAGAAAATGCTGCAATTCCTACTCATTGCCTTGTCCTGATTTGTTATTACACACTTCTCTTGCAGAGACAGACAACATATTCGGTGGGGGAAGGCAGGAAGAGGTCATTGAGATACACTTTCACTAAGGTTAAAAAAACTCAGCTTGCTTCACTGCAGATTGCTCATGGAGACAATGCAAACCCACATTGTAAATGAATTATGTTTTCTAAGATAAAGAAATGTTTTGATGATGATTCCCGGTGTTCTGGTTTGATTTTTGCTAATTTTAAAGTTTTTAATTAAGAGTAAAGCAGGCTTAAGCTAAAAACTAATAAGACTTTATTAACTAACACTAAAAGAAAGAAAAACAACAAGAATGAGGATAGAACTTTCAAAACACTCTTCCTCCCTCCCCACATTTTCTTTTTTCTTAACTAACAATGTAAAGAAAACAACACTCAGAAATCTCAGTCAGTTTTTTACCTCTAAAACAGTTTTTTTTTGTTCATTAAGGGAGGGAAGCACCTCTCGTTTGCTATGTTTCCCACAAGAAAACAGTTTTCTTGTAGATTTATTCTTCATGAACATGTAACCGCCCGGATCTTTTTGCATTTGTGAAATTCTTCCCATGTTCAGTTGTGTTTCTGGGACACATCGATGTATAGGGTCTTATTTTAAAGATAAACATGTTTAAAACAAAGCTTCTCTTTGTTTTTGGGACTACTTTCACCTCTAAGGAACAGAGATTCGCTTTTTCTTTGAGGGTAAAGAGTTTTTATTTTTTATCTCTCTGTGTAATTTTTCATAAATTCAACAGTCCCCCCAATATTTTATTCTTTTAGNATTGGTCCAATAAAATGCCAACCTCAAACCAGCCAGCTCACTTCCCTGGGCTGGTCAAACCAGGACACCCAGTAATTAGAAGGAATATACAGCATGTAAGCTAATAAAAGCTAATACTTTAATCAAGTGCTTTACTGAATAATGAAGCTGTTTGGGTTTTCTCTCTGGGCTTAAGTAAAAGGGAAAACAAACAAACAAACAAAAAAAAAAACAAAAGGGATTTTCTTTTCTGTTTGAATTCTGTTTAATTTTATTTTGACTGAACAGGAAGAAAAACAGTGGGGTCCTTAGAAAACCCAGTCTTATCAGTTCAACTACTATACTGAAATATTTTGCTTTTGCATGAAAACTGATGACACTAAAAGTGGTTAAAGAAAGGAAAACTCATGTCTATCATTTGCCAGCATTTTTAGCTAAGGCAGCATTTGTACTAAAATCTGTTATTTTTATTGTTATTAGCAGCCTTTCTTGGGTCCCAAGATTTCAACAAATTTCTGCTTCTGCTTGTAGGAATCCATAGGAAATCAAAATTCAAGACATTTTGAGAAAACAAAAAGTATTAATATTTTTGCATATTTGAATCATATGGAAAGGCAAACAAGTCACATAATTTTATTTCTAGAACTATTCTTAATAATCCTGCATATTTAAACTGAGGAACACATTCTAAATTAGTCCTGGACGCAACATACTTATTAAGTTTCATTTTTTTATCACTTTTTTCTCAGAAAGTGTAGTCAAGCTATCCGTCTTACTTTCAACTCAGCAGATTAAAATAATCTCTTAGGGTCCCACCAAGAAAGAATTGTACAAATGCCTCACCATGCATATTTACACAAACCTTTACTAGCAACACCTCTGCATCTACAAAGCAGCATTGCTTCATAACTCAGTTTGGGAATTTTATTTTCCCTTCATCCAACAGTGGTATCCTCAGAAATAATGAATGCTTTGGTCAGAGCTCCCACAGTTGTTTAAGAATACCACAAGCACTTTATTACTAATTGAATAAATAGATAGCATGTGTCTTTGCTTCAGCAGCCTTTATTTATTTTATGGACATTTTTCATCGACTTACAAACATTTTCTGTTTGAAATGCTACATAATTGAATGTTCTCCATCTGGAATGTTAATACTCAGCATGAAGAAGAGGAAGTCAAAGTGAAAAAAAAAAAAGTAATAACATTTCTTTGACTCCCATGTCAGTAGTACCAATTAGCTACATGAATTTTCCATCTGCTTTCACTAAAGACTACGTGAACAGCTGCATCCTACAGGAAGACAACCTGATGGAGCCAACAGAAACTGTCAAGCACCTGGTCATTTCCTGTCACTAGCTCCACTACTGCTGCAGATGTCAAATTACACTGGGATTGCCAGCTAGCTTTGTACAAACTCTGCTTTAAAAAAATGCTACTGTTTTGCTTTCTCTTAGTGAAATCTCCTCACTTATTGATCTAAGTGGTTTGTATTTATATTTTACTTTATGTTCATTGGATTGGACAGCAAAACACTGTATGTGCGGAAATTTATGGGCTTCACAGTCTCTAAACAATAAGGACACCAAACTAACGCTGCAAATTAAGGAGAGATTAATGATTTTATTTGGCATGGTCTAACACTGCTGTTAATTGGTAATATATATTGTGTTGGGCAGTTGCACCTAATCTATTTCTTTTCCTGAAGGAATATCTATCACTTTTCCCTTATGTTTTACAGAATATCATGCAATCTTTCTCATTCCTCAAATTTAAAAGGAAACACTATTTTAGACCTTCCTCCTCCCCACCACACCACCCTCCTGGAAAAAATAGCTATTATGGATAACTTCAAAATGTCTGACTAGTTGATTTACAGAAATGGAACTACTGACGTTTTCAGATCTTTTGAATGAAGCACAAATTTCCACACAAAATACCTGGACCTTTTGCAAGTGCCTCCCCTCAAAATTCTTGAGGGAATACCTTTCTCCTTCTTGGTTGTTGAAGCAATCTTCCTAATCACATGGCATTGTTCAGCTATCTGTCTGGATCAGTAGAAGGCTTATATGGAGATAAGACCATCTGTGGTGTTAGGCAGAGAGTGAGAATGCTTTCTGGAACTGTCAGGGGAACTAGATTTCTATCTTTAAACTCAAGGATTGTGAACCCTGTAACTATAACCTTTCTTATCAGGAGATTACCTAACCTAACTGTAAAATCTGCCTGCCTTATTCAATTTGCTGATACCTGGGGTCTGCAGAGCAGTGAATACAAGACCGTCTTAGAGACCATCCTTTAGAATGGCTTCTAAGATCTATATTCCTTCTAGTTCCAAACTGTCCAATAAATTGTCTTTCTCCCCAGTTTCTCCAGTAAACATCTACAAGTGTTACAACATAGTTTTTTTATTGTACGGGCATGCACGCACTGAGAATGCAGCCAGGGTTTGCTAACAGAGCTGTGCCCAGAAACAGGGAGGATCCTTGAACAAGCTGTGGTCTGTGAAGGTCTCTGTTTCAAAGACTGCGTCTGTGTTGTCCTCCCAAGTCATCAACAAACACAAAAACAGCAAGGCCACATCTGTGTGGGAGCCTGGGCAGGCTCTGGGGGACAGCCTTATCTGAGTCGTGCTGGCATAGCTGCATCAGTGCAACCCAAAACTTGTGTCAGGACAGCTGCATGTGCAGTGCAGCAGTATCCACCTCTTTGTGCCACTTGACTGGGAGAGACAGGTTTCGTGCCACAAACACATTACTGTCCCTCATTTCTACACAAAATTTTGTGAATTTCCTGCACTTTCAACAGAGGGAATTGAAATAAAGGGGTCAGAACTATGACCAAGTGCCTTAGCTAACAATTACAGGTGCTCATCCCCTAAAAGCCACAGCATAAATTTAAAGCATTTCAGGACACTTTGTAAGTTCTGGGTGAGCTGTTTCATCTCACTCCTGTGTTCACACCCATCCCCCAAGCACCTGTCCCCCACTTTTTTTTCCTTTCATTGTTGACACTACACCATTTTTTGGTCTTAGCACAAGGAGTTAAAAAAACCCGATTATTTGGATTCTGATTCATGATGTTTCAAGTAAAACTGGAAAAAGAATGGGAAATGCATATGATTGGTATTCAGCAAACTAAAGTCGTGATAGTGATTATTAAAATTCAGTGCTCACAAGGCACTTCAGAGATAAAAGCAAGTTATTTTACGGTATGTTTTTCTAGTCCTCAAAATATTCAAATATCTATATCTATGAAAAAACATTGACCTTTTTAATATAAATAAATAAGTTTTTAAGATAATATCTGAAGCTAAAACTTCAGATATTTCTTAAGACATATTTAGAGCTTTGAGGACAAGCATATAGATGACTAATTTTTGGATCTTGAACTACTAGTTTTTCTTGTTAGAATTAATTTTTTTAATCAGAATGTAAAAATATTGTTTTTTTGAACCTTCTCTCTTCATAATCCATTCTGTTGCAGACTATCTCCATTCTGTTTGTCTCTTTCAGGCAATTGCCCTTGTCAATAACTATAACATGACAAAATTACACTTTAGATCTGAGAACAGACGATAATAATGAGATTCTGTAATTAATTTCAGAGCTAATATCCATAAACCAAAGATTAAGCTTCAGCAGATATTCATTATTGGAGCTACTTGTGCAAGGTTTATTCTCGGTTCCTATTCAACATCTTCTACACTTGCCTTAACTGTATATGGGCTCCTGTTTCAAAAGATTTATAATAGGTGTACCATTGCCAATAAAACCAGTTCCTGAAATTTGGATTTTGAAAATCTGCATCCATTCAGTAATTTCCCAGCTCTACCTTACCCTCCAAGCACCTAGTCATTATTAGTATACCATAACAGTGTAACTCTCTTTTTAAGACTCTTTTATGATGACAAAATCTCTGAAAAGGACTCCCATTATATCAAGGTTTATCAGTATAACCCCTGCCGTAACAGCATCCCTCTATAACACACAAACAAAGAGCCTTTTGAAAATTGTTTCAGGTTGTGCAAAATATCCATTAGACAGACACACAAATTAAATCGTATATCCACATTGGATATCAAGAAAGAAAGGGACATATGTCAAAAGCAGCTGTTTTTTGGGGTTTTTTTTGTGAGGGTCTGTCCAACTGAATCATTTGGTTTTACTCACTGACTCACTGGAAGAACCAAATGCTGCAAAGCAGGGAATTGTGTCAGACAGAAATGATGAACAATAATTCAATTATAAGCTGAAACACAGACAGGTGTATTACCCTGCACTGCTTTATTCAGAAAACAGAAGAATAGTGAGCATGATGAGGGAAACTTATTTTTATCTCTTTTTATATAATTTTTGTATAATTTTGCAATCTTTAAGCTCTTCATATTTTGTCATGTAGTAAAAGTTCATACTATGAAGCATCAATCTGCATTTGTGTCCAAATACAAAGCAAAGGTCTTTTTATTCCATAATTGCCACTGTATAAAACATATACACAAATATATGGCAACAGTCACCAATTTCTTGGGTCTTTCCTCTGAAGTGTAGGGCTCTACTGGGAGAAGTGTTGGACTAATAAGGAAATATTTAATGCATTTCTTATTAAATAGAATGCCTTTCATTTAATCCTTATGGGTGCTGACAGGCTAAAGTACAGCAGCAGCAATAAAACACCATCAGAGAAAGGAGGACAAGAGGTGTTGTAATGGAAAATTGTGTATTCACACATGTGGAAATGAACCAGGAGAAAGAGAAAACAAAGGAGAGACAATGGGAGAGTAGAGAGAAAAAATTAAGACATTGGTCATTCAAAGGGCAGCAGAAGCAGTGGTTGAAGGGGGGGAAAGAGCAACTTATTAGCAGCAGACAGCCCTCAGAAGCTCCACTGGAGGAAGAGAAAACGCAGCTTCAAGGCATTGCTGTGAAAACCATTGGCTGTGTTGTCAGTTTTGATGTGGTTCTGTCTGTGGCTGCTGCTGTGGCTGCTTGTGCTGCTCACATCACTCCCACAAGCCTGAAGGAGAAGGCAAGCTTTGCAGTAGCATTGGGTAGGTGTAAAAAAAAGCAGTCAACAGAGCAAAGGAACTGAGAGGAGAAGGAAATTTTTGTCTGTGAAGATATGTCAAGCCTGTCCCACTAGCAATTCATCGTTTAAATCACCAGAACAGCTAAAGCTCCTCCAAGCAGTAATGTGCTGTGCTCTGCTGTGCTGCACTGTGTTGTGCAGGGATCTAGAGTGTCTTGAGTACACAGGCTTGCGCCAGAAATGATCAGCATCAGTGTAAACACATGATGTTGGATTGAAGGATTGTGCTAATTCTGTGAGTAAAGATTTATACAGGAAGCTTCACAGCTTTATCATAAAGATTTCTTAAGGAAGAAAGTGAAAAGATAGTGTTCAGTAAATAATTTCAGTCACTTCAAATCAAGAGAAAGGAAAAAGATACTCAGTGGATATCAAATATGTTTGTATCAGTCAACCAATTTTGGGTTTTTTTTTCCCAGTTTCAGTGATATAATTACTATATAATCAAAGTCAGCTACTATAAATTAATTCATCATTCTATTAATCAAAGCAGAGGGACCCAAGGTATGACTTACTAGCATGTGTAAATGACAAAGACTAAAAGAAGTCAAGTTAATTAAAAAGAGATGAAAATGTGAATTGATAGTTTTTAGTTTTTGCATGGTTGCAATTTTTTCTTATCACTATCTATGCTCTTTCTTGATGCATTCATGTCTAAAATAATGCTACTACTTGAATCAGTCTTCCAAACTCTTTTCAAGTTCTACTGTGCACTCCAACCTTTAATAATAAGGACTTAAACAGAATGTACTGTGCCACTGGATCTACTGTGAACCTCTTAAGAGATTCTTCTGGTCAGCAAACTCACTCAAAAACTTGTTAATCTATTCCTTTTTTTTTAAATTGTAGAGGAGCTAATGTAAAATCGCTGGAGAAATCAAATGTAGGAAATTAAAGCAACAAATCAACAGAGGAAAGGTAAACAGAATTAAATGGTCAGTGATCTAACTGATAGCATCTCTGATCATGGATTCTTGATGTGAACTTCAGCCCTCTTACTGCCAGTACCTCTGTAAGATCACTAGTGATACAATAGCATTTTAATACACATATTAGGGCAAAAAATAATCTTAACTTTTTTTTCCATATAACTTCACATCTCTGTAGTGAAATAACTGAATATAACCTATATAATTAAAAAGATTTCCACATAACATTATTTCTGATATGATCACCTAACAGGAAGTAGATAATGACAGAACTGTGTCCTATTTTTTCCCTTGAAACCAGTCAAGAGCCCATTTATTTAAGCCATAGCCCTCGTTTCATAATCCTGAAACTAATTACAAATTTGTTAAATCATTTTTTACTTTTAAAAAAACCCCAAACCTAAAGCTAAACAGGCAATCTTTGAAGTAGATTGCTTAAAAAAAAAAAAAAAAAAAAAAAAAAAAAAAAAAAAAAAAAAAACAAGGAAGAAATATCAATGGTACCTATGCCCTTTTTCATTTCATGGGTTGGTGAGATGGGTGCCTACCCAAGAACATCTCCCTGATGAGCATTTCACATGGCAAGTCTTGCAGCACACTGCTTCTGTCAACATTCCAATGTGATCCATCTCCCTGCTCATAGCTTGTCAGCCTTACCGCTGTCTCGGCGCAGTGGCTCCAACTGGGTCACATGCAGTGGGATAGTGCCACAAACAAGGCTGGAAGCAGCTCTGCCTCACAGCCCCAGCCACATGCCTGAGGCAGCAGCAGTCCCCTGGGCATGTCTTCTCAGAGGCAGGAGAAGAGTGAACCCATGTCTTGTCTCAGCCATAGAGCAGACCAGTCCCTAGACTACAGGATGAGCAAAGCTGCAGCTGCAATGATGTTAAAATTAATGCTAAAACCCTCCCAACAAAAGTAGACTCCACTCAATTTCAAGAAGAACATGTAAAGTTTTCCTCTCTTCACCCCTGAGTCTCGAGATCTCCTTAACTAAGCTGTAATACACATTGTGTTATCCTTTGGATGCATGGTCTCAAATGACTGTGGTTAATCCCTTGACTTTTTAAGTACTCCATCCACTACCCAGTGCCAACCCCAGGCCTCCAAAGTCAGCTTTCTGCAGCTCGCCAGGATTATCACCCTCTTCAATCTTTCTGTGACTATCACTATAATACATTTCAATATAGACATGTCAGGCTGGCAAAGCCCTAACACTTGCTTTGTCTAAGGCAGATAAGCACTGTTTGAACAGACACATGGGGGTCTTTCACCTATTCTTTCTGAAAATAGTTCAGAAACAAAACACCTGCACAAAGAAGGAGAAATATAGAACTGCAGTGACTTTGTTAATTACTAAAAATAGCATATCATGGGAACTTCTTTTTTTCCCAAAGTCTGTAAAAAGAGAGAAAAGTAATCATAAATATGCTGTCCTGTTTTACACAGGACTATATCTCAACCCTGAAATATAGTCATGAACCATTAAATCACACAGAAGCTTTCATAAGATGCAAACCTACAACTCTTGAATGTATTTTATGGCCTTGGTTTTGCTTTTGGGTGTGTTTTTTTCTGCCTCTGTCTACTGACTCCCATATAAAAAAAAACTTAATTTTTTTCTTCTTTGTAGAAAACAGCTATCTCTTACTTTTCAAATAATTTAAGAGGAATATACACTTTCATGTAATTTTTGTACTTGACTTTTTCAACATCTCAGCCCTGAGATAGGCACATGAAAAGATCTCCATGATGCTATCTCAACCTATTCCCATTTAAGAATCTCAGTGAAATCTTGCCCCATTGAACTTAATGGTATCTTAAAGTAAACTGCTATGGCATTGGCTCCTTACCTATTTCCAGGGACAGCCTAGAGTAATCTATCAACATACGTTACACTTTGAATCTAATGGATGCAAACTGTTTAGGAGCAAACTCAATGTCTCTGGTTTTCTGCTTGCTGCTGCAACTCTATTTAATTTAAATTCTGCAGTATGTATTTTATAGGTGCCATACAATGCCAACTGAAGGTTACCACAATAAAGCAGGAAAAAAGATGAGGACTACAAAGACATTGGCAGTGTACTTTAATTCAGCTGAAAAAAAAGTGACTTCTGCTTTTATCATCCTTTGTATTTGGCAAAGGTTAGAGTTTATCTGTTTCACAGGCTGCCAGAATGCTGAGTAGATCCTGCCATTGTTGTAGTGAACACTGAATTGCATATTAATTGAAGATCTAAGGCTCTACATCAAACAATAGAAGTGTAACCAAACATTGCAGACCAGGGACAGGAATGCCTCTAGAGCTAGATGGGAATGTTTGATTTAATAAGGCCCTTTAAATGTTTCCTTCAGAAGCATTGCTCAGTCCTTTGAAACTTTGACAGTGTTTTGCTATAATAGCAAAATACATTTATATATTTTATATATTTAATATAAATTTTTATTTACTATAAA
>VXBS01008369.1:35775-48611 GCA_013400255.1 Sitta europaea | reverse complement strand
TTTATTTTTTTATATATTTTATGTATATATATATTTTCTATATATTTAATAGAATATATTTAGCTGCAGCTAAAAATTATTTTCTGGAGATCAGTCCAGCATACTTACTTTGTGGTCGTATCCAAATGACCGGAAGTAGGAACATCCCCAGCATGCCAGCTCCTAGGGCTTCTGGAAACACATGTCATGCAGATTAAAGTCTCCACCCCCTGTGAGGCCTGTCGACCATTGTATTCATTTGGAAGACAGGTGTCTGCTAAGGACAAACAGGATTTATTCATTTGGAAGACAGATATCTGCTAAGGACAAACAGGATTCTCTCCTGAAATGGAGAANCGGGGTGCTGGGGATGGATCAGGAGCTGCCGGCGGTGGCTGGAGCTGCAGCAGTGTCCCGGGGTGCTGGGGATGGATCAGGAGCTGCCGGCGGTGGCTGGAGCTGCAGCAGTGTCCCGGGGTGCTGGGGATGGATCAGGAGCTCCCGGCGGTGGCTGGAGCTGCAGCAGTGTCCCGGCAGGGCAGGGGGTGCGGGCTGAGGCGTGGAGAACACTGGGAGCAGGAGCGCAGGAACAGCGAGGGGGGCAGGAACTGCAGCGGCTCCCGGCGAGGCAGACAGGGGCAGGGTCAGGATTGCCGGGCACACACGGAGAGAGCGTGGCAGGAAAAACCCCGAACTCCGCTCCAGTGGGGCCAGGGAAAAAGAGATCTCCCTGAAGTCTGGAAAACCACAGCCTGCTGTTTCCTTCTCTCAACAAGCACACCCCCCAAAAGTGAAGTGAAGTCCTCGTGCTCCTCCTCTCTCTCCACCTCAGCCACCTCTTTTGTCTTTTTTAACTATCTATAAGTTCCCAGTGATCAGTTCCCTGGCAACTTATGGGAAAATAATTCTACAAGAGGACTCAACCCCCAACAACCATCCACACAGGAGTGCTCTTTCTGCTCCCTGATGAAAGGACAAAAAAGATGAGGGCCATAAGAAGAGTTGCCTCTCATCCTTCTAGGAGGTGTGTGAGTGTTGAGAAATCAGCTGCCAAGGGGGAGGCGTAAACCAGCCGAGTGACATTTGTGCACTGCTTGAATAAACAGGTGAGTTCAGTCACTGCAATGCATTAAGAATTTCTATCAGACACAGGAAAGAACACATCTCCTGGATATCATATAGTATTTGTGCATACATAAAATAGAAGGCAGACAGAACTGAGCATTTCTCCAATAAGAGTCACTAATAATTTAATGTGCATCACTAGAAGTGGAAAAAAGGAATAATGCCAAGGAATTTAATGGATTCAAATCCATATTAAAATTGGCCTCATAACGATTACAACATATTTGAGTTTCAGATATTGATCGAAGCTGTTTATCTGAATAGATTTATTCTTTTATGGAAACTTACATTGGGTCTGGGCCCAGCTTTGCTATTCAATCCTTCTTTTATAGTGCTCCTGATCTAAATGACAGAATTCCAGAACTTTTAAGTTTATTTCTTGATGTGTGACCTCACTCAAGTGCAATGTTTTCTCAAGAAAACATTGTGACTTAAATCCTCATTTAAACAATACAGATATAACCAGCAATAGTCAGTATCACCATAGCTACTTAAGTACCTTGCTTTAGAAGAAGAGTCACAAATAGAGGCTACCATGTGGATATGGTAGTTTAATTACATGCTATATACCAGCACCCTTTCAGGATCTGACTCCACCTAACTATCCTCTGTGCAGTCCGTGCCATCCACACAAGATACTTTGCTGAACAAATCCCTACACATCATTTTCCCTCAATATACTTGCAAAACACAGAAGATTTGCAAGTACAAGATATTAATGATAACACATGCAGTTTTAAGGAACACTGTTTTAACAGAATGGATGATAATCTTCAGCAAGAAATGATGCAATTTTAGATATAGTCCAGAAGTCCAGGAATCAGACATTTGAGTGGGAAGTAGCTTAAAGCACTACGTATCTGCCATAATTTTAGACTCTGAATGCTGTAAACGGCAGCCAGGAAAATTTGCATCTCAGGGTTGGATATCATCCAGAGAAAATCGTCAGGCTCCAACAACTTCTTAGAGACTTACCATAGCAACTTCCATCTCTACCTCATCCATACAGCCAGCTCTTTCCTTCTGCCCAAACTTCGGGGATATGCTCATAGATACTTCAGTAAATACATAGGGCACCTGATCCTTAAGACTGCAAAGGATTAGTGAACTAAAAGATCTTAGAGCTCTATGTCCATATTTAGCAAACAGACTGTAAGTGACAGAGGTTTATTGAATTTTTATTTGTTTTCTTGTGAGTCTATAACTGATGTGTTACAGAGACTGTCCTGCAGCTACTGAAGCCAAAACAAAGAGGTCATGAGTTTGACTAGTCATTTGTTACCAAGTGTCTCCTCTATATATTTAAACACACATAAAATGTGATTCTAAGACATAGCAATAAAAATGGGGGGAAAAAAATCATGATTTTTTTTTTAATCTGTGAGATAAGGGAGGTAAATTCAATGAGCTAAGAACCAGTCTGTATAAAACCTATATACCTTTCTCCTATCACTATAGCAAAATTATTTTGACTGCTCTTTATATTTCATCAAATTCTTCCAAATGTTGTTTTACTTCATAGTTACTATTTACAGACACTAGCATTAGACAGGTTATATGTTCTAAATATTAATCATTCTTAGCACTGTTGTTGAAATGTTCAGTTCCATAGAACGTCATCTCTCTATGAAAAAAAGTTATGATGTAAAACTTGAGTTCCTGATATAGAAATACTATTTGTGATTTAGCCACATGTTTAGAGGCGACTGACAAGCCCCACCCTGATTCAAGACCTAACAATAAAAGCATGCTTCCCAGATAATTCTTCCAAGACAAATTACAACTTCAAAGGCAAGAGTAGATCCATTCACAAAATAGGTCACCTACAAGAGCTGTCAGAAGGAAAAAAAACCCACAGCAACCAAGAAGCATGGCAAAATGGAAAATATTTTTTTTCAGAGGGTGATATGTACACTGCAAAGTCAATTGGAACATATATTAACATTTTCTACAGTTTCACCTATATTGCCACAACAAGCACAAATAAGGAAAAGACTGTATTTAGTCTCCACTATATTTTTTTATTACTTCATTCACCCCTACATTAATTCAGTGGTATTCCAGTCACATAACTTAAATGCCGTTAGTTGTGTACTGGAACCCTCTCTTCCACTTTTCCAAAAAAAGTGAACTGCTTAGCCACTTTGGGGAAAATGGTTACATAGAAGTCCCACTTGCACCAATTTGCATCCAATATATTACCTCTCCATCAGAAATTGTTGACTTCCTCCTGTTAAATTGCTTGTAAAATATATCAAAAGTGCCTCCCATTCTTGTGTACAGCCACAAAGTGCAGATGGGGCTTTTCAAAGAACTGGCCACCCTTACTTAATTACCTGTGCAGTTGCACAAGCTAAGCTATTAGAGCTAATTAAGTTTTTTATGTCACCCTGTACACTCATCTATAGAAGGGATCAGTCTACCGATTGAAGTATCTGGTAAGCTTTGCCTGTCTTCTAACAACTGATGGACACAATAAATACAGCAGCCACAGAATTTTTAAAATTCCTCATTTATTGCCAGTTGCCATACAGTACTTTTTTCAATGCTTCCCTATCAAACTTCACCAAGTGAACAGAGCATGCTCATATTGCTGTATTTCAGGTTTGTAATAGAAAGTCTTGTTTGGCAGCACAGTACATACTGTTTTTACATTCTACATTTAGAAGGCTGAGAATTTTGGTCTATTGGTTAAAAACTAGATGTGGATATCCAGGACTCACTCAGATTTTGATTTTTTTTTTATTTTTATTTTCTTCTTTTATTCCTTTTTTTCAGCAACACCCCAGAATACCCAGCATGCTTGTTTCATTATATTTCCTCCCAAAGAGAAGCTCTAAAGAGACATTTCTTTGGCTGCTGAATGCCCTGTATTTTCTCTCTTTACAAATCATGCATACTGTGCAATGTAGAGTTTGAACTACTAAGCATAGTGTAATTCACTTTCTTATGTGAAAAAAAAAGCAGGACTGTTGCACTTCACATCAAAATCAGTGAGTTTGTAACTGCTGGGACTTTTAATGATTGATGAGAGCTTTGGCATAGTTTCTGTTTGGAAAAGAGGGCTTTGAACTGGTGGATGAAATACCAAGAGGAGAGACTTACATAATGGGCCCATCTCCCCTAATCTCCTCACCAAAGAATACACAAGGAAGAAAAACAAGGAGTCCGTTGTAACTCTTGCAGTGACAAGCGTCTCATTTAATGTATTCAGTTACTTATTAGTAGGCCAATATAAATCTAGCACAACAGTGTGCAAAGTCAGCAGGGGGTCTGAATCCTGATGTTATTTTTCCCACCACTGAATAAATGATCCCAACCACCAGCTTCAGAAGCTCATCCTCATTAGTATGTATGAAATGAGTGGAATAAGCACTGAGAGATTTATATTGTTCTGCATTCAATTTAATTAATAAGAGACGATGCTGATTTCTGGAGGAAAGAAAGAGGCAGTTCACCATAGATTACTGTTCACCTTTCATTGTTCTTAGTGATAAAAATCTATCACAGCATGGCAGCCTTAAAAAGTACACTCATCATTTTCTAGTCCTACTGACATTCATTAACCAGACCTCTTAGCAACATGCATATTATAATCTGCCACCACCAACAAGGTCACTGCAGAGTTCTCATTACAAGCCCTCTACTTACAAGGTTTTATTACTCTGATGGAAAATTTAAGGATAACCAAGGAGTACTTTTTGCTGTAGTCTTGTCCATTTTTAAATTCTGGTCAGGCCCAACCAAAAAAGAACCACATAAATGCCAAACAAAACAAAACCAACCAAACAAAGAAATAAACAAAAACCACAACTACCTGTTGGTGTCAGACACTGGCCTGACAACAATTAGTACAGGTAAAGCCACTGTGAAAACAGTTCCCAAGAGGAATGAATGATAAATTCATTTAATTAGCATGAAGTAGATTGTGGGAAAAGGTGGGGTTTGTATGTCTTATCTGACCTACATAAAGGCAACACCAAAATCAGGATTTGAGCTTGAAAATTCCTGTCTCATTACACTGAAGTCAGCCACAGTTTGGCCACTGATTCAAGTGAGACCAAGACTTCAAACAGACTTTAATGCCTAGGGGTCTTTTTTATTCTATTTTACATTTATGGTTTTCTGAATTTTCTGTTTTCATGGAGTTAGGCAGCATGGTTATTAACTGGTAAAGTTACTGATTTTGTCTTTTGAGTGAGATTCAGGTCTCATGAAAGTCAGTGACAAAATTCCCAAAAACTTCTCTAAGTCCAATTCTTTTCCCCAAGCACTTTAACCCGCATCAAACAGAGCACATTTATAAATATACTCTGATTTTTATTTAACTGAACACCCAACTTAAAGACTTCAATTTAACACAGGCCCAAGCAAAAATTTAATACTATAACATCAAGTTTTATTTGTGTCTTTGACATAGTGTATAAGTAAATATTAAAATACACATATGTTTTCTGATGATTTTCTGTGAACAGTAATGTGTATTTCACACAGGGCTGAAAGAACAATCTAAGAAACATCTGCAGAAGTTCTTGCCAAAAGTGAGGAACAATGTTATCTTCAGGACAGATGAAATAAAGAGTTAGTGACCAAGAATATTGCTATAAATGATACCCTGGGCAATAACATGTTAATTTGTTTTTCAGCTAGTGGGAGTTTCATTACTAATGGCACATAAATGAGGATGTCTGTGGTTTATTGCATGCAAGCTGATGTTTTTGTCCACGTTTCTTCTTCTTTATGTATAATCTTGCACTTCTCCAACTATGAGGTATTCATTCTTCTTCATCTACTAAACTTCCACACATATACTGGAAAATACATTCTAAAAGACTGGTAAAAAGTTTGGTATGGTGGTTTACAAAAAAGACAATGGTTTGAGTCAGAAATCAATTATGCATCTTCAAACAGTGGAAACCCTCTCTTCACGGTGATTTAAACAGACTTCTCCCAGCAGTCAGTCTCTGCATGGTCTCTTGTCCTTTATGTTGAAACAGTGAGTAATCTTCCAAACGGCTTTCACTCACTTCCTCTCAATTTTGTTGCACTAGTATCAGGGCAGCAGAGTGACTGAAACTCAGTTAGGCAGGACTGGAATGTCTAGGCTGTAATTTACCTGGGAGAGTCACAGTTGGGAGCAGCAGCTAGGTAATGATTGCTAGGAATGAGCAAACACAGGAAGTCTTCACTCTCCTTCCCTTGTTCCAAGTTAATAGAGTAGGCTTCATTAGCAAATGCTTTTCAGCTCTAACAATCACCAGGAAACTCCAGACTACCAGGAGCCTAGAAGAAGGGAGAGGTTGCACTTCTCATCATCCTCATCAGACGGGCCAGAGGCTATCACATCTGAACACAGTATGAAACATCTAATTCCTCACTTACCTGCATGAGCTTCAGTACAACTTCTTACTCAGTCAAACCCTTTTTTAATACAAGTACCACTGGAGGAGTACAGAAAATTATCTGGAAAAATCCAGACTATCAAATATGTGTCTCCAGAATTCTTTATTATTATTTTCCTCCACCTAACATAATACAGGAAAAAGCCAAAAGAGCCCTTTCTACACCACTTAATGGAGCTAAAAACACTTCTTAGGAAAAGGGATTATGGACAAGCAGACAAAGGAAAATATACATTTCTGCTATTTTTCCTGAATAATATCTTTGCCAGACAGCATTCTCAGAAATCACTCCGGAGAACCCATCAAGTTCCCACTGTAACCCCAAAAACCCACACTGTGCTACAATCTTATGTCTCATGCTACGTTTTCCATTTGAAACAAATAAATTTCTGCTCTTCTCTGAGAGACCAGGGATATTAAGCCAGCCTTGGTGAGGGAAGGTGCACAGGGAGGACATGAGAGATGTGTTTCCTTTCACCTGCTGATTTCACCTTGCTTACAGCTGTGAGCCAAGAGGAGCCAAATTCCATCCAGCCCACCCATCAGAGATGACTGTCAAGCTGCTGCCTTTCTAGAGTGATCCTCTGTCCCAGAGCACTGTTATTTCCTGGTTATCCTGTGTCACTCTTTCCATACGGATTTGGGTCCAAATTAACTCATCAGGCTGTGTTAGGAGGTGACTGACACTGATGAAAACTGCTTTGCCAAAAGCAGGACACAGCTTCTTCCCAAAGACTCTGTCACATCTTTCAACACATTTTCAGTCACTCTTCTGTATCTTAGCAGGCCATAATGTGCTTGACATCAATTCCTCCTCTAGCATGTAAAAATATTCATATTGTTCAAAAGCAAGTGTAAACCTAGAGCTACCCAGTTTCTCATTTCTTGTTGTTTTAATTCAGTAATCTTTCAGGATTGAAGGATAAAACCTGACTAAAAAGCTAATTTTCGATCAGCTACTCAATCATCAAGGAATTGTCAATCCCATTCTTCTTTCATTGCATTATTTTATCTTGCCAATCTTTTGCTGCACATAGAGATTATTTGCTTTCCATTCTCTTTGGTTGTCTTCCTAATCTCTTTCCCCGCCACTCCTCTCTGGTTTCCCTCTTTCTTGCCCACTGCACACTCACAAATCTTCTCAGCTGGAGCCATCATTCAGATTTATTTTATCCTTCCATTTTATCCTGTCTCCTCTTTCTCTCTCTGTCCTTCTCTTTCCTCTTTTTAGTTTTTAAGTTGCAAATCCTTTCTTCTGCCCCCTATCAATTTGAGCGTTGAAAAAAAGAAAAAAAAAGTCAGCTGGATAAGAGTTAATGTTATGAATTGTGTGTGTGTGTGCATGTGTGTGTGTGTTGGGTAGGAGGACAGAATAAAGCCTCTTTATTTCCGATACTGAAACCATTAATGGTTTCTATTTGGTAATATTGTATTGCCTGGCAATTCCATTTACTGAGTGTTCCTAAGGGCTCAGTTCCGCTGAAGAGACATTGAAAGTAATTATTCTGATTTATTAAACTACTTTTTATTCAAAATTGGGTTTGCTCTCAGTTTGGTGCTGCAATTGTACTTAAAACATTTTTATTACAATATTTACTTGTTTCAGTGCTGTCTTTTCAATTATGATGATTTTACACATAGTTACTTCACAAAGATATTAAATGTTCATTGTTTTTTGGGGGGAGCCCCTGCAATGTTTCACTTTGAACCCATTTACCTAGTACAAGAACATAGGGAAAGCCAAAAATAAATCTTTCTTCACTGTTTTCCTTATAAAAAGATTTAAGATTAAGTTCTTGATCAAGCCTTATTTCAAAGAGTTCTGACAAGAACTGAGGATTTACCTAAAGAAAACTAAGAATTTAACATAACTTTTCAATCAAAATACATTCTACAAGTTTTTAGAGTCTTTCAAAGGGAGAGACTTCTTCTCTTTCTCTCCAGACAACTCAGTAGTTATCATCAAACCCTAATCATACAGAGAGAAACAGCAGCTGAGAGAAATATTTTATTCTGTTCAGTTCCTCTCTGTACTCAAAAAGTGTGCAACACCTTAGAACAATGTTGGAATAGCTGGGGGTGTGGATCTTCTGAAAAAGTGAACTAAAAACATAGAGCATAATACTTGAAATTAAATCATCACGAAATAAACAGAGGAGCATGCTGTCTTCTCCCACAGCAAAACTGAGGAGAAAGAAACCTTGAAAATTCTCTTCAGATGCTCTCTCTATAGTTTCTGATTAATTTTCCTCTCACAGACTAACTACAAGAGACTAATGTGAGATCATCAACATCCAATGTGTGAAGAAATTAAGTTTCCCTATATAGAAAATCCAATAGAGTTCAATAGCAAATAATTTTTCTAGTTACTCGAACTTAAGTGCCAATAGAATACAACAGATCAGTTATATTCTTGTTGTAGAGCTCTCCAGGCAAGTTAAAAATTACCAGAAAATTCCTTCCTAGTTAAATTTTACAAAACAGTTCATTAGCAGGTAAAATTGTTGTGGATGCACTAACATTACTAAGATTATGTTAAACAGGAGGATTTGGCCCATGTGTGTTTAGAGTAATTTGATAATGAATCACTGCAAATTTCTGTGGTTTTAACAACTGTTAAATTCGACATCACTTTCTCATATTGATCTTACATGCTCTGTTGTTTTCTCTGGTTTTTTTAAGAGGGAGCCACTCCCTTCACCATATGGTCCAGCCACTATCCGCAGTTTTCTCTGCTTATTTCACCATCATGTAACACTCTCCTCTTCTGGGAACTAGATGACACAGTGACATGCGAATGTGGCTCACAGCGCAACATGAATTTCTGCTGATTTTTCTGGCACAGTACAGTGGGAGCTGACCAGGGCAGCCTCCTGCATAAAACATCTGCTCTGCAGCCTTGTTTGCCTTCCAAAATCCTCCATAGTTGTAAAGACCAACCTGTACAGAATTGGCACAGAGACACTCTGGGTTCTCAGCAGAGGCAAAACCTTTACTGGTTATTTCCAGTGAATGTTACAAACTACTTTGCTGAACTTTCAATACTTTGGGTACTCCTTGTTGAACACATCCCATGTCAACCCACATCACTTGGAAGATGTCTGAAGAAAGTGATTAAGAAAAGTAATTCCATATATGCCAACCAGCAAACTAAAAATGTGGCATTTCTGGTAAGGTCTTTATTTACAGAGAGAATTTTGCAAGGATTCACCAACCATTAAAAATCACAGTCCATGGAGGAAAGTAATTATTCTTAATCTCATCTCATTTTACATGTTCAGAAAGAGCTGTAAAATGTCTAGCATTCATTCCTTTAAACTATGAGCCTAACTCTTCACGAGTTAATTGGGCAAAAGACCTATTGCCACCTTACACTAAGAGGCTGACAATTGGGTCTGTGCAGATTTTTATAAGTCTTGTTTCCTTTAGCTGTCTAAGTACAGCTACAAGCTGATAAAAAATCTCCCCACTTTCAACCACCTTTTCAGAGTAGAGCTGAGTTTGGTGAATTTCCCTGAAGTGGTTAAAAGAAAGATCTTATTTTTCTCTGTGTAGGAGTAATTACTTTGCCAGGCATTCAATAATCTTGTCTTGACACAAATCATATTTGCAGTTTGATGAGATTTCAGTATTGCTATAAGATTAAAGAAGTCAACACTTATTTTATATTAAGATGTACCTGCACTCAACATTTTATTTCTCTTGGTGGTGAAATATATCTCCACAGGTAAAAGCATCTCCTCTGATGCCCAAGGAGGAAAGAGGGAATAGGAGTACAAGCCCTCCCAAGATTACAGCCTTTAAGTGCCTCGTGGACATGAAATCTATCACATACCTTCCTTGGAGCAAAGTCCCCCGGACAACTGTCACAGTCCTTAGCTCTGCCACGGTTGTTGTTTCTTGACAATGTAAAACTCTGCAGTTTGAGCTTTTGAAATAGTGGCAAGAACAAGCTGAACTGAATCTAACAGTAACAACTGGAATTGGGGAATGTTGCATACATTGCATATGTGTTGAATGTTCTGGAGTAGGAAGGTAATGAATGGAGATGGGCTCAACAGGGTGCAATTGCACCCTTGCAGTATCCCAGCTCCTGGGAGCTGTATATAACACGATGCTGTTCCTACAATCATGTGGTTCTGGGAAGATAGTACAGTAGAAAACATATATTATACAATGTGGGGCTCAGCACACAAATTAGCATCGAACTTTGCACATCCCAACTGAAAGAGGCAGCTGCTGCTAGGGAAGAAAATACAAATGTCCTTCCCCCATACGGGCCAGATGTCTCACAAACATATTTCACATGTGATTAGGAAGAAGGAGAGGTAACATTTTCACCTGAACTCAAGTCAAATCTTTGGTAAAAACCTACTTTGCAGAGGGGTTGGAAGGAGTTGGAGTTCTTTGTAGCCTGTGTGAATTGTTCATATCAGGATTTTAAAATGCACAACTCCGTGGAGACTTCACCAAGAATTCCTGACTGGAAAACCCACTGCACTCTACTGCTGTAGCTGCCAAAAAGCAGACAGTGAAAAAAAATAGGTCTTTTCCCATCAATAAGGGTAATAATTCCCTACCCCAAGCCCATGTGAGTAGCCCACAACTGTTAACTAGTCTAGGCAAAACAAGTAAGTTTGTGTCTCTGTTTTCAGAAAATCTGACAGCATGAAGAATTGAGATTGACAATAAAGTTCCACGACTAAAAAACTTGGAGAGAAAAGATGAGAATAGTTCATCAGATTGAGTACTGAGTGAGAAAGAGAATAAGGAGTCAGGTAAAAATGAGAGTGGGTTTTCAAGCCATGAAGTCACTTCAGAGTTTCTACAGCTAAACAAGACGTAATGAAGGACAGAGGAACTGAGTGTCATTTTGGCAGAGGACTGAATGAAAAAGGGCTAATGCGTGATTTAACTGAAGTTAGGCAGCGAAGGCCTGGAAATTAAAGACAGGAAAAAAAAGGATGAATGAAAAACAATTTTGGAAAGAAAACCAGAATATAAAACTTCTAGTGACTGATGCTTTAGCTAGTACCAGTATCTGGAAAATAGGATTTTTTTAGTGTTGCTTCTTCCAGAACTTTCATTGTATAAAAATCTGGTCTGTATTTTTCAAAAGCCTAAATATAGGAGGGGAAAATATTCTCTGTCAGAGAGCCTTTTTTGATTAATGAAGAAATGCAACGGTAAAATAAAACATTCAGTATTGTGGAAATATTTGTGAATTATCTGAAGCACACAGAAAGACCAAACCTATATCTGCTTCCAGTTCAAACCCACAATAAAGTTGGTGGCAGTTTTGAACACCTCAAAACGTATGTAGATATTGAACACAATATAATGATCAAATGTCAGCCTTAACTATTGTGAAATGGGTATTCCTCACAAATTCTAACTATGTTCAGTCTCTCATTTCCTGACAGAGGAAGAAGTACCATGATATGATCAAGAGCTTCTTTGTGGAAAGGGGGTTAGGGTCTTGGCAAATCAAGGAACATTCATCTGGTTTACCCCCCTGACACACACTGGGGTACCCAGAAATTATTTGTACCAGTTGAGTTTCTCTAATTGCTTTCAGATCTAGGAGAAGTTTGCTTCACGAAAATTTGTCTGTCTCCAGCAATTACTCTGTTTGGTGCAGAACTCACTTCTGGTTTAGATTTTCAGGGAAAGAAAGAAAATATATATTAGGTCTTGGTTCCTTTGGTCATAAAATTATCCTAAGTATACACTCAGTTTAAGCTGTCAAAAGGGAAAGAAGAAACTTTTTCTTGATACAGATGAATGTTTTCCCTTGCCATCTAACAACTAGAAATTGAATGGATGTGTGGTTAATTTTAGAACCCAAATCAAATACAGAACCAAAACCAATGTCTTAGAGTCCTTTCATTATCTGGAAATAAAAGGCAGAAAAAACCAGCTGTCATAAACAAGTTTTTAATTTTAATGCCACACTTCGTGACCTGACAGCAATTCTCCTAGTTGCACTCTGTCCTTCCACTTATCTCTTAGGGAAAAAAAAAAAGTTTAAATCATGTTAAAGCAATTGCCCGTGTAAATGAAACCCCTGCAAACAAGATACCTTCGCGCTCAAACAACTAGAGGCTTTCCTGGCAGCCTTAACTCCGGTGAGATCTAGAGGGTGGAAATCACTGTTAAACTAATGAGGAATCGCATGCCGCCGTCGAAGACACGCGCACGCGGATTTTCACCTCACCGACTTGGAGCTATTTTGCAGGGTTTACAGCGCAGCCCGCTCCCGCAGCCTGTTCGTCCCGGCCCCGATACCCGGTGGCGCAGGGGCCCAGAGAGGGCCGGATCAGGGGCCAG
>VXBS01008369.1:0-25038 GCA_013400255.1 Sitta europaea | reverse complement strand
AAAAAAAAAAAAAGAGAGATCCTGTTCTTGTTCAACAACACATGTAGTCCAAAAGGCAGATTTAGCCAACATGGAGCTAATGGCCTGAAGGTGTGAGATGAAGGCTGGTGACTGGATGATTGTGAGAAAAATGCAGTTTTGATTTGTCAAAACATTATTAAAAGTACTACATGTGTGTGTTAAAGTATCTATCAGAGAACAGAGAAAAGCTTTGAAAATACAAGGCAACTTATGCAATAAAGTTCTCTGAAACATGAATTTTAATTCCTTTTCAATGCACCTTTTATATTTGTAACTATTTTGGTTTTGTTCATCTTTGTCATAATCTGTCTTGTGTAGCTGAAATCCAGGAGATGACATTATTTGCCAAAAAAAACCACCACCACCAAAAAACCAAAGAAAACACGCAACTCAAGCGTTGTTTTTGTGAGAGAGGCAATTCAGCCAGGCCCTTCCTGATAACATGTTGGTGTGGCTAAATGCTGGTGATGTTCTGCAAAGGGGTGAAAAATGTTGACTGTATAACGCCTGTTGATGTCTGAAGTTATCTGTAAGGTCACTTTCATTGAATTATTTTCAATAGCAAATCAATTCATTAGACATTTTAAGTTTTTTTCCCATAAGCAGTCGGTAATCTCCTTTAGATTGATGTAGATAAAAGAATTCATTATTGTCATAGTCAAAGAACTTCAAGAACTTTTCAAAACCTGAAATATCTACACAGATGCTTAAGCACTGCCTTTTTAGAAGAACTGCTTCTCACCTCCTCCTTTGGGCAAGGCTCCAAATATCCAACTATCTACTCAAAGGAGTGTCCTTAGTTTACATGGACATGTCATCAGAACCGATTACGTTGCTTATGTGTATAAATGAGGAGGAGCTGGGTGGAGACAAAAAAATACCTGTTAGCAGGATCTAGCTTTTGGTCTGTTAGCATCAAACAGAAGATTGAGGGCACGGTTTTGCTTCAGATTGCATCTCCATGTTTATTTTACTAGGCATGGAGTTTGTCTAGAAGAGGTAACCTTTGACTTGATTGTATTGGTGGCATAAACCTTGCTGACTTCATTAGGAGTTATTAATTGTTGATTTTAATTTTTTTTTTTTGTAGGAACTTAAATCACAAGCTTAAAATACCACTGATAATAAATAAAAAATATCGAAACAACAAAGAAGACACGGGACTGCAATGGATCTGTAAATTGAAATGGTATTTTAGCTTCAAAGATTCAAGTGTTGGAAATTTTTCAACAGTAAACCAGCAGAGAACGTGTTAGGGGGGCTGGTGTGCTATTTGGCTGCTTCTAGACAGTCGTCGTATGACAGCCTGCTCTAACAACTGCCCACATTTAAATAGCAGGGTTGTGTAAGAATGAACACAACACATTTACCGAAATACATTTATGGTGGGGAGAGCCTTAAATACTTCAGCGGGTGGAATACACTGATTTGCCGAGATTTGAGGCTGCGCGTCAGATCTCGGAAAGGAGGCAAAGTAACTTTTTCTTCCTGTTACAGAGTGGCCTCATAAATTGCTACAGATTTCAAGAGAGTAAGAACATTGACTTTTTGGCGCAGTTTTTAAGGCCGGGGCACGGCTGTAACCAGCAGTGTGATGGCTGGAAGAGCAGAAGAAAGTCGCGTACCTTGCGGCGCTGAGTGCGAGCGGGGCTTATCCAGCCCCCGGAGCCGGCCCGGCGCGGGCTGTCCGCCCTCCCTCGCCCTCCATCACTCTCCATCGCTCTCCATCGCTCTCCCTCTCCCTCCCTCGCTCTCCCCCGCTNTCTCCCTCGCACGCCGTCTGCCCTCTGCTGTCGGAGCGGCTCCGTGCAGGCTCCCCGGCGGCCGGGGCCGCGGAGCAGCCGCGCATCCAGCCGCGCTCCGCCGCAGGGGCGCTCCTTTCGCCTCTGCGTGCCTGCGTGCGTGTGTGCGTGTGTAGTCCTGCCGTTTCGTTTGCGGCGTAATAAAGCAGAATAGTTTTCAGCTTTCTTGTACAGAGGTAGGAACATCAGAAAGTGGGTTAGCCAAACTGATGTGCAGGAAAGCTCTTAGGAGTGAATTTGAAGCGATGGGTAGAGGCTGTAATGCATATGATTAAAGTGAAACATGCTGCCTACACAGAGAATTGCTAACAAGATTCTTTCACAGCTTTCATGTCTCAGCCCCGTTTTTACAGAAAATAAATTCATGTTTGGTTTCAGTGGGTGTGCCATTTTTCTCAGCCCTACAGGATAGATAAGACAGTCAAATTACGCAAATGCAACCGATGGAACACAAAATAATACAATTTGCACTGAGGAGAAACAACGGCTGTGCCTATTAGCAAAACTGTCCCAGATTAACATTCGCTTGGTCTATCTCGAGCTTATTTTCTTAGTGCTTTGTTGTTCAGTACTCATAGGGGAAGGAGACTAAAAGCACAGATTAAATTAAGGCAAATTAGTTGGGGGCAGGGGAAGGAGAGGAGAGGAGAGGGAGAGGGAGAGGGAGAGGGGAGATATTCCGTGTCCTTTAAACATATTCCTTTTTTCTCCTCTTCAAACAGAAGCGTAGATATTGCTGCAAGCCATTTAATAGTTTCTGGCAGTAATTCTACCACATCCCCTTGCTCATATGAAGTATATTTTCTGTAGCTCAAAAGACTATTTAAATACTCTCTTATGTTTAAAGAGCTTCCAGAATTATCTGAAGTTTTTGCAAGATGCAGAAAAATAGGCTGCAGCAGCTGTATGTTGTTACAGTGTTTGGGAAAAAAAAAAAAGAAATAGTAATTCAACTAATTATTTTAAAAGCAGTTTTAAAGATAGCTAAAAATGGGCTTGATCCATAAATCAAAAGTAATTTTAACTTTCAGTTTTCCAGTTAATTTTTAAATTATTATTTCTTGAGGAATATTGTACATTTATATAAGAAATTTTACCTCATGTCCATCCCATGTGAACTCAAAGGTTATTTAAAATAATTTAATTCGTGTCTTCCTTGAGACATAACATCTTTCAGTCTTCATTTTCTTAACAATAGTCATTATGGATCCAGGGAGGATAAAAAGATGGATTTTGGAAGGTTTTTTTATTTAGATATCTAAGAGTTTCTTATACACTAAGGAGTCAAACCCAGGTGTTCAAGTCCTAACAAAAAGGACTTGCAGAGGTTAGCACGTTCTGGGGTTTTGTTTGTTTATTCGGTTGGTTGGTGTTTTTTTTACTTCAAAGCAAAATACACATGTGTTTGGACTAATTCTGCTCCCAGTCCTGCTGATCTCTTCAGGTTCATTCAGGCTGCGAAATCAGCAGAAGGACACTGCTGGCTGATCAAGACGCCTGTGGTTACACACATTGATTGTAGGCCTCTTGTGGCTTTACACCTGTGTGTGCTGTGTCCCTCCCCAGATCCATTTTGCCGGGGTAGCATGGATTTGTATCTGGGGAAGACCTTTCTGAAAATGTGTCATGTTTGTATTTGCACCCTGCAATTGCCCTATGGACAGATGCTTGCTTCTCACCTGAGTTCACACCTTTGCCCAGCACTCCACTCATACCTCGAGTCCTAGATCTGCAAGCCCACAGGTGTTTTTAGGCAGAGCCTCGAGTAAAAAGCTGCTGTCAAGCAGCTGGCATTGTGTGTAGAAGGAAGGCAGTGTGTTCACAAAGAAAGCTCTTAGTTCTTCAGTCTCATCTGATCAGGTTGCACTTTAAAGAAAAAAATAGCAAGTTTTTCATGTGTCATGACTAAAATGTCTAGAGATATTTTACAGATACCACTCAAATGTATACACAAATAAATCTGATTTGCCAAGTGAATTATAAAATACTCTAGCTTTCCTTTACTGAGTTCATCATGAAGATGTTGCATGGGAAATGCACTGGAAATTTATCTGCAACTTAAGATGTTTCCATATTTCTTCACTCACACTCGTTAACTGATGATATGCCAAATCTTGCAGACCAGGAATTTTTTTTATTTAGATCTCTACTTTATGCAGACTCATAATGAAACACAAATGCCATGGAGTGACAAGGTGGCTCATAGAAACTTTTAAGAAATAAGTGGGATGGTCCATAAAATTTTATAATACACTCATGATGGGAATGGTGATCCCCTAAGAGTTGACAGAGTATTTCCATAAACAACTACAGGTGAAACTGAGTGAAACAGAGTCAGTGTCTTTGGCCATATTGTAGGCTTAGAAACACTAGGACATCTTAAAGTCGCTGCCATCATTCCCTGCTAAAAACTCCATTGCAACATTATCTTATAGTGTGAGATATAAAAAGATGAAACTTACTTCTGGAACCTACGGGTCTAAATGGAAAAGTAATGACAAGATGTCGCCCTTAACTGCAGGAAGAATTCTCACTTTTTATTAGTTCAAATGAAGCACTTTCCTTGAACTGAATACATCATAACTAATGCATATTCTCAGCCCTAACTCAGCAGGCAAAAGATGACAAGCTGTGTTGTCCTGCTTAAGGATATATTGGAGAAGAATAAGTAATAGAGAATTTATCAACTTCAATATTTGTGGTGTCTTTGAAGTGCTAATAATATTTGTAAAAATGTATATGTCAGGTTAATGCCTGCTCTGTGAGCTTGCAAGAGAGATTGCAAGCAATGAATAATTGGCAGATTTTTTTTTCCCTCTGTAGTAAAACCACTGAGATGGTCCCAGTTGAGGTAATACTTTAACTTAGTCACTTTTTTTTTCTTTTTTTTTTAAACTGAATATTCTGTCAAAGTATTTTAATAATGAGAAAGTTGTTTCTGAAAGATGCTTCAGTGAAATAAGTTGAAGTTAAATTTATGGTGTCATATCAGTGCATTTGTTATGTGTAATCTCTCAAAAACATTATTTTTGAAACAATAACATAAAGACTAAGTCAACAGGAAATCCAGAAACCTTGAAATCATGAGTGGATACAACAGCGGTACCATATTGCTCTTGCTAGCTCCCAGCTTCCCCCATAAGTGATGGGACAAACACAGACATGTTTGAGTAACTTTTAAGGAAAAAGTTATTATAGAGGGCAAGGAAAGTAGCTATAAGGTTAAGGCCGAGAAGCAGAAGATATCTCTCAAAAGACATGGATTAAGGAAACAGGTGTGGGTATGTAGTCGGACTGCTACAGAGGGATAGCTAAAGTGCCAAAACAGAGAGGAGGGCAGTGTGGAAATGCCTTACAAAACAGCAGTGTGCCGTGGGATGGTTCCTTTCTGATGAGCTGTCACTACCTAAAGTGTATAGGAAGCTCGGAGTGGAAAAAACAGATGGCACATGGGAGATGAAGTGACATCATTTGTCTCTCTGCCTCATTTCTCTACCCTTCACATAGAATTTGGTAGGTGGGGGAGGAAAAATGTCCAGATATAATTCTTCTCCATCCCCACATGTTTCTCCTTGCCCTCAGAAATCTCACGAGACTCCAACTTCTCTCACAAGCTATTAGTAAAGAAGGTTTCCATCAATGACAAGGATTTTGAAAGATTGGCTTGGAGAAGTGTTTTCTTTTGTGGGAAAAAAGGTTGACACATAGGAATGCAGAGATAAGAGACATTAAAAACAAGGACAATAAGCTAGTAAGTTGTACTAAGGCTTGAGCAAAGAGATGGAAGGAGGCTTTACAATTTGTGTGTTTCAAGGGAAGTTGCTAATGGGCTATGTGATCTTCTTGCCAGGCCTGTGGTGAGTTGACATGTTTCAGCCATGAGGAAAGGGCATTGGCATCACCCTTTGCAGCTGGCGGGTCAGCTGCCTGGAACAAGTTCATGGCTTTTGGCCAGTTTCCACTGAACGAGTAGAGCCTTCTTTAAAAGAATCCCTGCACCTGGCACTGCTCATGAAAATAGTTGGTAGATTTATCGGAGAAGAAAAAGCTAGTGAACACAGGCGTTAAAAGCCCTAAAAGTTAGATTTTGGTATATTATACCTTTTAAAAAAATTAGCAGCATGTGTTTTTTAAAAGAGAGGATTTGTGGATTGCAAAGGGAAAGGGAGGAGCTGATGACTCTGGAAGCAGGCAGCCTCCAGGTCTCTCCTGGATGTAAAATTCTTACCAAGATGAGCAGGACTTGTCTTTGTTCAGACAACCAGTACAAGCTGATCTTTGCGGTGCAGGAAGGCTGATATCGATGCAAGGATCATCATTTTAAGAAGTGACTATGACAGTGGCTGTAACTGCAGATGTGCCAGGAGCTATGTGAAGTTCAAAGCCCCTTTTACAGCTCCAGACCTGGATGCCTACAGAGGGGAAACCTGCTGAGCAGGCTGCTCCAGAGTGAGCCAGGAGTGTGTTACGCTGGCAGGGTAGTACCAGGAGGCAGGGCAGGATGTGTAGTGACTCTGCCTGTGTCGTGACGAACGTGAGCAATCTGGTGTTTGTCACAGGTCTTAAAACTAAAACTGAGCATAAATAAAGAACCCTACTGCAAATGAGCAGGATTTTATAGTGGTTTCCAGGAATGAAATCAAACCTAAACTGCAAGGGAAATATTCTCTGCCATATTCAAAGTTTGTGTACAGAACGTTTCAAATAAATGTTCTGTAAAAATGATTTAATTCTGCTGTGATTATGAATTTGCACAAACATGCTGTTTCACATTACTCTCTTAAATAAATTTGATTAGTAACAGCTGTGACTATATAAGTCCCCCAAATTTTATTTTCTCTATAGAAAAGGGTTGAAGAAATCCTCAAATTATTGTAAATGAACATTTTGTTGGTATTTTCAGATATTCTCAACAACAACCCAGCAATAATAACATGGACACGCTCCTTCTTGGAGAGGCTGCAATGAACTGCTTTTGGTTCAGACAAATAGTCTTTTCAGCTCCTGGAGCACTCTGTGAGTATTAGCTGCTTTGTGCTGGGCAAGTACTAAAATCTAACCAAGTAATAAGCGGTGCTGCTCAGTGACAGGCTGCTTGACCCAGAAGCAGGCTGCTGAGGCTGCGTTGTGAGCTATTCCCTTTCACCGTGCAGACTAGGTGCAGACAGTCATCCCCTCCTACACACAGGGATATTGCATATGTTTTCTGATGGTAGTTTGTTTACCACTCGTGGCTGTGTTGGTTTATGCACCGTGTGGTGCTCTGTGGGACGAGACAATGTCCGCACACTGTAGACAAGGGCGGTCTTTCCCACCCGTTTCTCCTGCACACAGAAATTGTTCCCAGCGGGTGGAAGAGGGATGTGCTCTGCTGCCTCTGCTCTGTGCTGGTGAATCCATTGCTTGGGTGCCCCACAAAGATGCCAAATCTCACTTCTGTTCACAGTGTGCTGCAGTTACACCTGCATTACTGGACAGCCATGCCTGCCCCCAGCTCTGCCATGTGCTGCTGCTGCTGACAGCACTGACTGGCTTTCTGCATGTGTGACTGCAACCTACTTCTCTGCAGTCCTTGATGTCAGCAGGGGCTGCAGGCAAACTCTCCTATGCAGCTCTTCTGCTAATGAGCTGGTCTGCTAATTAAATGGAAAGGCATATTTAGCAGTGTCTTTGATATTTATTCTCAGTATGGCCCTTTTCACTTGTTTAGGATTTCAGGGTGGTCTTGAGGGAAAAGATATGGTAAGCAATTGCTGAGTTTGTGTTCTGTTTTATCAACATTGAAATAGTTTGTGAAATACTGTTTTGTTCCGTCTAAACCAGATAATGCAATATAAATAAAAAAAAATTTAAAAAGGGGGGGGAGGGGATAAAAAGTAAAGCTTAACCCAGTCCACACTTAAAATTCAAAAGATTTTTTAAAAAGTAGTCATGTGGGAAGGGTCTTTTTTAATCTTTTCGTGTATGCCACATCATCACTGACATCCATGATGAATGCCAGTCAGAAGTTAAACAGCATTTATTACACTTTTGACCACCTTAAATGTACTTCCTAATTCTTATGGATTACTTTTGACCATTTCAGCCTTTTTGAACAGCTTTAGGCAGATGGCATTTTCTTACAAGGAGGAAAACCACCAAACCAACAAACAGCCCAGTCTGGGATAGGAAGCTTAACTTTTTACCCAGCAAATGAAGAGTGTCCCACCTGGACCTACGTTTGCCAAGGGTAAAATACATTTTTTTGCTGAGGCAGGAAATAGGTTTAAAGCTGAGATCCTCTGATCTGGTAGGGTGAGAGGCAGATGGCTGGACCCCCAGGTGATTTGTATCTGCTCACTCACTGCTCCCTATCAAGCATCAGTGCTCTGCAGTATGCAGAGACAGAGATTTCCATACCTCCAAGGAGAAACGTGCTGTTTGCCTCCTAGACATGTGACTTACAGAAATACCAGAAGTATAGCATTAAAGTGCCTGAAAGAACACCCAGACTGGGTCAATTTGAGGTTTAGAATTTTTAATTAGTTACAGATTTTTACTTTCTTCCCCTCTTATCCACTTCTGCAAGCAGAGGCGAAGTAGATAAAGCACTAAATTTGTATATTCACAAAAATATGTAGAAAATGGCACAAAGCCATGAGACAGTTTAAATTTGTGAAATGCTGCAAGTATTCACTAATACTTGTGTTCTTGGCTCTTTTCTGGAGGTTTGTCCATGATTGTTGCTAATATGGGATAGCAGGGTAACTGGTCAGAATGGTCAGTATCCCATTCCAGTGCTCTGATGGTATATAGAGATTTGGACATGTGTATTTCTCTGCCGTTCAGCTAAAGATCTACTAGTGGAGTTCTGTATGCAGTTTGAATGAAAAAAATACAATGTTACTACTCTGGCTCTTTGCTGGAAACAGGCAACAAAATAATACAGGCTAATTTGAGGTTACCGTTAGTCACCTTGGTAATACAGTAATTTCCATGGACATTCCTTACAGCCTAATGACTCTGGCTTCCCACAGTTAACTTCATGGTGCTAATTTCAAGAGTAACAATTGAAGGGCTGCCGGTCTAGCAGTATGCAGTAACACCTGAGGGAGTAGATCCATTTGTAACCTTTTGTCAGTCCTGGTAGGTGTTGCTGAGTGTGTGGCAACCATCAGGCTCGGTGGTGCATTTGCAGAGATCAGATGGGAGCAAGTGCTGTTTCCCTTTGTGTCTTCCCTGTGAGAAGGTTTCAAATATGGAAACTGGTATTAGGAATAAATTGCATTGAGATTATGAAAATCTGAAAACATTAAAATTTGTGAAAGGTGTCGAAGTGTGTGTGTATGCTACATATTTCTTGATAGTTCATTAATATTCAGTGTGTATGAGGAGTGATCTTGGCTTTGTAAAGTAAAATGGAAATGTGGCAAAATAATTTTTTTTGTACAATTGTGCAGAAGAGGAATGTAAGTTAATTATCTGAGTCCTATTTTCTACCTGTACATGGGAAAACTGGATGTACAGGGAAGACACTGTGCCTACAGTTATTTTTATTCTGATCTATTCAGTAATCATGGCAGGGTGCTGACCAATAAAAATATTGTCCATTTTTTTCAAAACACAGAAAAATATTTTTTTCTACATAGATGTGTGAAGAGGTTCACTATTAATTGCTCTGTATTCTTAATGGAAATACTAGGCAGCTGTAGGTTTTACTATTTTGCTTAATAATAAAGGTTAATGCTGAAGGGAATGTCTTCCTGGGATGTATTTGATATTTTTTTCCTCTCTTACAAATAGAGAGTTTTATTTTCTCCAGGGGTTTGCTCTTATGGTTTAGTTTCATTTGCATTTGTGGAGGCTTAAGGGAGGTGTCATGACTTTCAGAACTGCTGAATATTCAAGGAGTCCTGATGGCACTGTAAGGTGTAGGATGTTTTGGAAGGGCAGGGCAAGCCACAGACCTGTACTTTTTATTTACAAGAAAAGGCAGCAACTGTCTTTTCTTTAAATGGATCCTGCAACTTCTGTTGATGCAAAATCCCCACGAACGGCTGGCATCAGGTAGAACCAACCCATCTGGTGCTGCCACACGAACCTGCTCTGCCCCTCTCTGGGCCCTGCTGGGTATCACTAGGCTCTGCCCCGGGCCAGAACAAGCCCACTCTGTGTGCTAGAAGTTGTGCTTGGAAAACTCATTTCTGTCAGTGATTTGAATTCCTTAACCTGGGTCTCTGATGAGTGCTGATAAAACACGTCACAAAGTCTTTTGTAATATTCATAGAAGTGTTGTTTTTCTGGAGTCTCTGGAAATGTGAAGAGACATGGTGTTACCAAGCTTTCCTGATCAGATATTCAAATGATGAAATAGGGAATCTTGCAACGTGTTCCAGAGGGACCAAAGAGTTTTCTTATTCCTGAAAAATTCATTTAATATCTTGGTCTCAAAAGACAGAGTATCGAAGAAAATACCCAATGTTTTATAGCCCTGTGATAAAAAATTACAGGGTTTAGCAACCCTGTCACACAGGAAAACTCTTCTTTAAAGATATAAATATACATTGCACTAGCTGGCAAGTAATCTTCTAGTGATTCTTAGGTTATCTTCAGAAAAGTGTATGTCTTTGTCAACTGCCTCTTAAAACAGAAGATGACTTGGTGGATGAAGAAATAAAGACTTTATAAACTTTGATGTCACTGTTCACTCATTGTCAGGTATGTCAATGTAAAAAAGGAGACATTCTCTCTGATTAGACAGCGTGTGAAACTAATAATGAGCCTTCAGACCTATGTTTTTGCAAGTCAATCATTGAATTTAAGTCATCTTTTCAACAGCTTTACCCATATATTCTGAGACTGGAAAACAAGGTCAGTGTAGGGTCCATCCTGTAGCTAGTTATTAAAGCAGATGGTTGAAAGATGCAAGCAGATATCTACATCTGCTTTGCATATTTAAATAAAAAATAAAACAAGAAAAAGCATCTTAAATTCTGGAGGCCTTATACCAAGTCTGTACTTCTGAGAAGAAACTCTTAGAATAACTTTTAAAATTCAAGAGTGCTAGGGCAGCACTAGAGAGAAATTGGGAACACTGTGTTCTCATGAAATTGTTTTTTGCCACTCATATAGAATATGAGACCAGTGACATTGCAGTTAGATTCTTGAAATATTTACAAGAAGTTTGTCATCAGCAGTCACTGGGAAAAGAAGTATCATCTGCAGGTTACCCTTTAAAAAAAAAGAAAAAAAGTAGTTTTCAGAACTTGTATCTTATAACCAATCCTATTGTGTTTCAAAGTAGGAACCAAAGCTACTGAATAAGGACTGACTGAGGAAAAAATTAGAAAAAGTGAATAGACTGAGGGTCATTCCAGAGTCACCAGCACCTCTAGCAATGACGTACTAAAACAAACCACTAAAGAGCTCGGAATTGATATAGTAAATTTGTCTGGTTACTAAATTTGCAGCAGCCCCGTGCCCACAGCAGCAAGGTGCTCCTGTAGTGCAAGCTGACAAGGAGTAGTATTTTTTCCCCACTACATGTAGGCATTGGAGTGCAGAAATAGGAGCATCATCACAGCTCAGTGTACAGAGGTTTACCAGTAGTCGCTAGCTGATTTTGTGCAGAACCTTTATGGCTCTGTCAGCACAAGGCTCTACCAGAGTCAAAAACCTGCTTTTCAGAGCCTTATGGTACACTCACTCCCTTGTTTGATGTAGGCATGGTTGTTTTACATTAAATATGAAGCTTATACAAAGCCATTCTTGTTGGTCCTATGGAATATTTCAGGAAATTAATTCATTGACTTGAGTATTCCTTTGGAGAAATTGAAAAGGAGTATAAAAACTGTAAACATAGGTATTTCCTGGTAATGTTGAGAAATGAATCAGATAGATTTATGTATGTTAGGGATATTAACATTTTGCTCATGTTTTCAACAAGATATAGTCTCCAGGTAAGGTAGATACATTAATATGATGCTAAATGTTATTTCTGTTCCTTACAAGAAGACCAAATATTTGATAATTGCTTGTCATTGAAAAAAATTTACCTCTTCAGTTCATGTAGAAATCATTTTTGCAGCCAACCAATGTAGTATATGAACACTTTTGAAATAAAGTCAGCTAGTGGGAATTAATTTCCTACTGGAATTCACAGTAGTTAGAAGGTATTATTCAACCCAGTCTCACACAGCTAATTTTCCGTGCTCTGAAACTCCTTCCTTAGAGAAGTAACAATACTGTAATTTTCAAGGTTTGAAAGAAGCTATAGACCTTGACTGCAGACTCTATAGAAGAAAGTTCCCATAATAGCTTGTAAGATTCCCGAGAGTGGCAGAAACCCGCAGGAACCTGGCACGTGGCATGGCGAACCCTCAGAGCAGCCCTTGGTTATGAAAGCCTGGTCGGGGATGTGCCGGGGAGAGGTGTGTGAAAACAGTGTCACAGCCTGGGGCCGGCCGTACTATTCCTGGAAATCGGTAGGACACAAAGAGGCATTGTTCACAGCCTCTCTCCCTTCTTTATTTCCCTTACAGTGGTGTTTTGGGAAGCAATAGTTAAGGACACAACCTGGCAGCTCCGTGCCAACATCACACAGTTCTCTTTCTGAAAATAATCTCGTTGCAGCTCAGCTGCAGAGATCTGCGTCCAGTTTATCCTCAGAGCCCAGATAACAACGCTGAAAGGGTCTGAACCAAAAATCCTCTATGAGCTGGACAAAAAAGTGCTATTGATGATTTGTAGTCCAAAAGTAGAAATAGTTCATTGTGAAACAAGAAGGGATAAGGAAATTTATTTCTTAGCTTTGTTTTCTTTTTCAACCCTCTTTTATTTTAAAACACTTTTTTTAAATTTTTTTTTGGTTACTCATTGCACATAAGTCATACTAAACTGCCAGACTGAATTTGGAAACTAATTGCAGTAGACTTCAGCATTTTTGCATGCCTTATGGAGTACAACACCTGCACTACACAGGACTGAATTCTCTGCTGATAGGTCTGGAGCCATCTTTTATCAGGGTAAATAGAGACTCCAGACATGACTGGCTGGAAATGGTGGAGTTACCCCACATCAGGCAGTTGTTCATACTGGCTGTATCCTTATCAGAGAATTCCACAAGTTACTTGAGAGAAAGAACTTTTATTTTATTTATTCAGTGAGGTCTTGTAGTTTACAGTAAAAAAAAAAAAAATCACAAAAATTTTGTCTGAAAGGAGAGAGAGAAACAAACAACTTGTGTGTCCACGTATCACACGGGTAGCTGGAAAGGAATTAGTGGTACTTGCAAACTTCTGCTGTCAGGATTGAGGTGGGAAGAGGGTTTGTGTATGAAGGTACAGTTCACTGTGTGTCAGAGTTCTGTGCTCTTACCTCCTCAGCTAAATTTTAAAAATAACAGGAACAGGGGAGGTGAAATATCCTGTGCTCTTACTTGAAATGCCTTTGCTGCTTTCATTATTTCCTGTAGTAATGCACAGGATATCCAGCTGATTAGTCACAGCAGGCTATATGATCTTCACATCCACAGGAACCTCCTAGGATGTAATTTCTTCCTGAATCTGCAGAACAAACCTTTATAATTTACCAGTAACACATATGCAGATTTTGGAGAAACTGAGTACAGGTTGTCAGGGGATGAGGAGCTCATCGGTTAGGATGGAGTCTCACCATTATTTTGCCAAACAGGCTCTTCCAGATCTCATGTCTTTTCAGGTCACTTATTTTCTCTGTGTCTTATTTTCTTATATCTCTGTTTCTGTATGTCACCATGTGCTTATTTTCCAGGGCATAGATAGGTAAGACTTATTATGTACAACTAGATTTTAATTAAAGTACCTAGACCCCTGCATGAATGATCTTATTCTGAAGAAGTCTTACCTCAGCTTAACTCTGCATGCTTTGGAAGATTAGTATGTTTTAAGAATTGCCTTTGAATTTACATCTTGCTTCAATTGCCTTGACTTTTCTCAGTATCTCAGTACAAGGTCATAATATTTACTGCAGTTCAACCAAATCCTTTCTTCCTCTAAAAGTTTCATATTTCAAGCCTTCTCCTTCCCCCGCTGTAATTAAAAATGCCTTTTTCTCTACATCTTGATTGCAGTGGTACCTTCTTCTCCTTCTCTTTTTTGCTTAATTTCTGACTCTTTACCTCTTGATTATTTGCTCTTGCCTTCTAGTATGCAATAATATCATAGGAGGTCTCAACTTCAGGCTCTCAAAAAGCCTCAAGAATGAATCTTTTGAGGAAAACCTGAGCCCCTAGTTTAGGACATAACTGAGAAGAGTATTTATTTGCTGATGCCTACATTTTATTAATAAACATACTTTCTTTTAGAATAATAAATCCAGCATAGAAATGAAGCATTATTTATGCAAATGTGAATTAGATGTGGATGGGTTTCAGGATTTTAGCTGGCGTTCCAATTGCAGCTTGTTCTCAATTTTTCCCAACACCAGCAACTACCACTAAACCAAAAATTTACTGTTACATTGAGGGAAAATAATTGTTTTCATTTTTCTTTATCATTGAAAATAATTTGATAATTAACCTGCTAATACGAAAATAATCTTCATTTTAGCAAAGCTATTTTGGTAGTTAAATGATTTTTAATGATGCTTATTCTTGCAGCAATAGAAAATGTTGGCTATGGTGTGTGCTTGGAAATGAGTGTCAGAGGAACCAGTCATCTGTAGATCTGACTACTTGACTAGCTGCAAAGCTTGCATCTTTTTCAGCTTTTGTTTAGGTTATGAACTTTATGTACAAAATAGGCAGAAATATCCACCAGAATATCCTCATCTTAAAAGAATGGGTGCTTTGCTGTTCATCTTAACGAAAAATGGGTGCTTTCCTGTTGGCGTCAGTATGAGTGTGAGCCTCACAGCAAGACACCATACTTGTTCTTGTGAGGTCAGTGGAAAAACTCTCACTAACTGTGATTTTGTTCCAGGTTCTTGGCAGACTGTTCTGAACGTGTAGATTTATATGGGGGTGAAACAGCAGGGGTGCCCTTCATTACTCCCTGTCTGTGCTCTCAGACCTCTGAACTGGCAGCAGACAGAACTGCCTCTGATGCAGATCCATCTCTTCTTGCTCACATCTGGATCAAGGCCGCCTTCTCCCCTGCTCTGAAAGCTGGGATTCAGAAGTACCAGTGCACACATCAGCTGTGTGTATCTAAGAGCAGTATGTACTATTTCCTGGTGTGGAAAGCCTGTAGTAGTTCAAGCATTTTTATATTACCTCTGGTATGTATATAGCTTGCAGTTTCTTCTGTTGATTTTAATGATGGACAAAGGTAAAAGCAGAGATGGAGGTAACCCTTCAAGTGAAAATAAATTCTCAGAAGGGAAAGTGAAATGGAGGATGAGAAAAGATGGAAGAGTCTGATGACCTTTGATGTCCCAGCTTCAGCTTGCAAGTGGAACTCAGAAGCAGTCCAGATGGAATTCCTAGTGATAGGGGTTGTTTCATTGCATTGTTACATTAACAAGGAGTGTATCCAAGATACAGTTGCTCACGTCTGGCCAGAAAAAAAATAATAAGCACACCCTCTCATATGCTAAAGTTGCACCAGTCACAGCTGGCACTCCTTCAAAACTGTCATCACCTTCATTGCCTTCAAAGGAACTTTTTGCTAAAAGGTGAAGACGTGTACTTTCCCCCTTATTTCATCTGCACAACTTTTTATAATCTTCAAATAAATAAAAGTGCCACATAGGCTCAAATAGGTCTCTAGTCACAGTGCTGGGATCTATGGAAACTCAGATTTATCAGGTTGTTTTAACATGTTGATTATTCATCACAAGTTGAGTCAACAAATGTGAGTGCAGAGAGTCTTGAGGAGGCAGCCTTTTAACTGGACAACTGAGCTTTTTAAGAAGCAAAGAATGAAGTACAAATCCTGTCAGGAAAAAAAAAAAAGTGAAATTAAGGTATTCTGAAAGTTCTTTGATGTGGGAAATGTCATGACCTCCATGAGTGTGACTCTTGAAAAAAAATTCTTCAAGCTTGAACCTACGTGTACTCCTTAGCCATTTTTAAATCAGGTTTTTCAATTAATTAGGCAAAGAGATAAATAACAAATAAATTGGAGTGTGAGGGTATAACAAATAAATTGGAGTGTGAGACAGTATACGTTAAATATTTATTACTTCAGGGGTAAAGGCCACAGCTGGCTTAGCAACAGACCAAGCTGTTTAACACTGCACATGCTAAAAATATATGGTTTCTAAAGGGAACCATGGAGTTTAGCTGTTCATTGAATTCTAATAAAAAGCATGTAACTTATTTCATTCTCACAGCAGAGGAAGTCAGGATTATACCACTGTAGCAAATACATTTCTTTAGTGTGAATCAACCTGGTGGCAGTTAGGAAAGAATCTTTTACTTCAGTAAGAAGAACCTAATGTGGAATTTTGCTACAGAGGAGAATTTAAACAGAGTTCTTACACAGTTTTCACTACTGCTAGCTTGGTATCCTTTGCTGGGACTAGTGAGCTGCTCTTTTTTTGGTAAACTGAAGCTTGAAGTCCTTTGTTTTGTTCTGCTGAAAGGAGCACCATGTCAGTGAACAGATGTCAGTGAGGGCTGAAGTTGTTCTCTGAGTCCCTGGGCCACCAAAAGCACTTTCTGCGTTCTACTAGAGTAGGGTTTGTTGCACATTTTTGAATGCTCTCTTTGAGACCGCAGGGATTTTATCAAAACTAGAAGAGTTAAATAACTCACTGAAATAAAAGAACACTAATTTTGTATTGCGGGTTACAGAAAGCAAAAAAAAAAATAAAAAAACAAAATAAAAAAACGCCAAAAAAACCCATGTGAACAAAGGTATGATATGCTACACAGAAGAATTCCCATGTGGATAATTCAATCTTCTTTATGGCTTACAGAATTTAGAGCTTTTCCTGTCCTAGATATCCATCCACATGTAAGATAGCAGCAAGTGTGCTAAAATTACTAGTGTTTGAACTTGTAATTATAATAATTTGTTAAGTGCAGGAAGACAAAAGTTATGTGGGTGGATTATCATCTTCAGTATATAATAATTAACCCTTTCCTGTGTCCATGGCAATCTCCTTTCTGGCAGTTCAAATATATTTTTAGTATATATAGTTATATAATCTATGTGTTGCATGATTTGTGTGATCATACTATATATGATCATACAAATGACTAATTCAGACCATTGCGGCTTTCAAATGAAATCTCACAATTGTTCTTTTTCTTCTCAAAATGGACACCTCGTTTTTGTAAGACTGATAGACAGAAGGGCTGCATTGTCTGGTTTCACTTCCAACAAGTTCATGATTTTTAAACTCAGCTAATTACAGTTAATTAGTAGTTTGCTTCACCAAGGCCAGCATGTAATTCAAGCTTTCCTGTACTCCTTTTCTTACTACAGCCTCCACCTGCACCTGCCCCCACCCCCAGATCTCTGCTAGTGTTCACAGGGATGTTCAGCCTTCAGTCCATATGGCACAAAAGCGATTGTTGACCTTCAAGCACTTTGTCATCTTTTAGAGAGCTCTGTAAAGAGTTCTTGCAGCAGAGATGAGGGAACTGAATTTTATGTTACTGTCACTATGGCATGTTTCAATTCCTGTAGTTTACACTCAAAACTTTGACACTGACTCAACTTTGCTAGCAGAAATATATTTGCAAAGAGGTTTTTGACCTCAGTTTAGAGGCAGAGCACTAAACTGTAGCCCAAGGGCTGAGAAAGATTAAAATTAACCAAAATGTAGAATTGTGCCAACTAGGAAAAGGGAGGATTCCCAAGGCACAAAAACATTATCATACTCTTGCCTGGCATCCTTTATTTGATTATCTTGAAGTACATTACAGGAATTAATGGAAGCTCATATCTTCCTTGTGAAGCATTGCAACACTGATTTGCAAATATATAAACAGAGGTCTTGTGCAATCCTGAAATTCTCAGTGAAGTCTTAAATATTCTTAAGTGAGATTGGGAAGGGAGAGCCAAAGATGAACTAATGTACTGGTGGACTGGTGTCTACCAGTGAATCTCCCATACACTGCTTAGCCTTAAATCAGCACATCTGTCTGGCATCCCTCTCCTGGGTAAAAGTTGGCTTTGGATGTTAAGAGAAGAATGTTAAAAAATCCCCTTCCCACCACCCATCACCACTCCAAAATACCCAAAAAACTCAAACAAACAAACAAAAACCCACACCAAACAAACAACAAAAAAGAAAAACACAAACAAAAGCTTTTGAAACTTTTGAGACTTGGTATTTCTTTTTGGTACTAACTTTCCACTTTGAAGAGCCACTCCAGTTCTGTTTTGCCTTTTTCTTCTGATACTTTATTTGGTTCTGCTTCTCGTTCCTCAAAGGCAATTCTAATTAGTCAGCAGAGTCTACTGTCTGCTAACACAGGTTAGACTCAACAATCTTAAGGGAATTTCACCTATCAGTTATTTGGCTATGATTGATTCTTTGGGGAGAAAAAATTTGGAGCTAGTAAAAATCACACATTTCCCAACCTTTAAAAACTAAGCTGCAAGACCACCAATTGGTGACATTTTGTATCTCCTGTGTTCATCCCATTTGGGAGAACTGGTAAGGGAAAAACACTCCTCTTAGCACTCCATTATGAAAATCAGGCTTGAGTTACACTGTGACTAAATGCGTGATCCTTGCATGCCAAAATACATACCTTTTAATTGACATGAAAGCAGCTCCTGCCTTGGTATTTAGGACATAACACAGCTTCTAGCGCAGGCTTGGTTTCCAGAATAGAGCACATTCTTTTCTACCATGCATGTTAATGCATTGTCCTTCTTCCTTCTCCTAATAGCCCGTGAGATTTGAACTTGGAGTCAGCAAAGTAGGGGCTTTGTGAAGCACAAAAGAACACCAGGTTTTTATCACACCATGCCTGTAAAAAGAGCTGTTCAACCGTTCAGTCGCTGCTCCTATTGTGCAGCTGTTATTCTGCTGCTGAGAACATCTTGCTGTCGACACTGAAGTAGTACCTGCAGGAAACACTGACACATTGAGCTTTTCAGGAGTAGTTGGGCTTGGGGATCTGCCAGATAGATCCCTTTCTGGAGAGCTGAGGTATTTTCTCTGCCTGTATCTTTCACATTACAATACATGTAAATATGTAACAAGTTTTTGTCTACTCACCAGCATCTGTTCTGTGATTTTTGCATTACTCCTTTCCCAACATAATGAAGGTCCATGTTTCTTGTCTTGCAAAACCACCTCTCCAAAGCTGGCAGTGGGTGCAATGTGCTGTCTGGATCACTGGTAGGGTGTGTGGGTCTCTCACACAATGGCTCTTTCTTTGCTGAGCTGATGGCCAGTATCTGGTCAACCTCGTCTATTTGAAGTCAGCCAAGCTGGGATCGAAGTACTATAGGAGAGGGTGTTTTGTTTGCTTATGAGTTACAGGAAATTCAAGTGTTTCAAATTAAACAAACTGTCAGGACAGGGTCAAGGAAGTGTCTTAAATCCGCAAGGGATGGGGTCAGAGATAAGCTCAGCCTCATTCATCCTCCATCCCTAAATTTGTCTCTGTGCAGCTAAGGGTGCAATTCCTACTGTAGTTCAGAGCTAAAATTCTTCTTAGTAATTAATGCAAAAGGCTGTATTTTGAGCCTGACATCCTAAAGAAACAAGGCTTGTGTGATCACATTGTCTGTGTATAGGTGGTTGTCTGCTCCCAGTAACTTGTGAATTTTTGGGCTGACTTAGCTCAGCCTGCAAGATAGTAATTTTCCAAGGCCTCTTCTGAAATTGGGCAAGCAGGTGAAAGACTGGTTCCAGTGAGGCAAAGGGTGTGTGGCTAACTGGCCTTTTAAAGGCATCAGTATCAGGACACAAATTCTTAACAGCCAGACTTCAGTGTTTCCAGTGCTTGTTTAGCATTAACATTTCCATATAAATAAACAGAACGTTCCCACTCTCGGGTTGTTTGAGGCTGAATTTGGTATGTTGCATTTCACACTGCCCAACACATCCTATAACATAAACTCGCAGCCTAGCTAGTGCAGAATATTAATTCCATAAGGTCTGACTTGCTGGATACACTCCCATTGACTCTATTAAATTAAATGGCAGTTTTGTCTGCCTATGTTTTTCAGGATCCAGACCCACAGTTTGGTTATTTTTAATAGTTTGAAGGTGTAAGGGTGTACAGCTCCTGATCTTTGCTATGTGGGACACTAGATTTCATGCCTTGTGTTGGAGCTACAACCCCATTAGAATATGATAGTTTTTAAAAAATGCATGGAAATTAATGAATGAGTGCATGCAAGCAAGCAATGAGTTTGATAACAGCATGGCTGGGTGTTAAGTGACATACCACTATCAAAAGACTTAAATGTTCTTGCTTAAATATCTGTGCTTTGTTGGTTTGGGTTTTGGGGGTGTCAAGAATGTTTTTTTGGTTTTGAGAATAAAAAATTTGAATTTTCAGTATTTCCAACTGGATCTTTTAAGTCTTTCGACAAACTCTATCAACAGCTAAACTAAACTCTCATTTTAAAAATTAACCTAATATTTTTTTTCACTCCATAGCAGTGTATAAAGTATTTTAAACCGTTGAAAGTACAATTCCAAGCTGTAAAATGGAGCATTGTAAGTCCCCTTCTCAGTTGGAATTGATTTAATGTCTGGGATTGCGAAATTCAAATCCGATACAAATTGCAACAGCTGAGTTACAATTTTTAAATCAACCCTGAAGATGAGGGTTCTATAATGGTTTCATGGGAAGCATGCTTCTTTGCAGCTGTATTCCAGTTAGATTCATATACCCTATTCTCATGAGGCAGGTTAGGCACATATTGTGTTGGGCTTTCTGTATATATCCAGTCTCTTATTTCTTGTGGGTTCCCTTCATTCTGTCTGTCCTTCTCACTCACTTCTGTCCTTCTCATCTTGCTCTTCTTCTATTGGACCTTGAGGCTTCTGTCCTTCCTCCTTGTGGGCCATTTGTCAGTCCACTCCAAGGAAGCTGCTGGCTGAGGTATACGATAGTGCTCTGCAGAAGGATGTTTTCCTGTGTTTTTATGACAAGTGCCAGTGCTACAGGCAACAGACAGGATTACTATATAAATCAAGGCACACAAGGATATGCACAGGGAGCTGGGCCCAGACACCAAATCCTTCATCTCTGAAGCATAAGGACAGTTCTCATGCATAAGCAAAATTCCCTTGGCTCAGTACGTCTGCAGGTTTTTTCAGTGTAGATCTCACAAGAGTGATATTGTTGTTTGATGGACCACATCTTCTTACCCATGATCTAAACACTACTTTCCCTTTCGTTTGCAATTAAATTGCATCTCTGAGACAAATACAGTGATTGCTGACTCTGACTGTCAGATAAACTGGACTCAAGAATGCAATTAAGAAAGTTTTTAATGTATTTTAATGTATTTAAATGGCTTGTGATCAGTGAGATGCTGACAGCAGTGTTGGGAAGTTATCTTTTTTCCCTGTGGTGAGACACAGAACACAAACCATGAACCTGTGTTTCCATATAGCCATCGTTTTCATACCTACAGCCTGCCTCTGAGCCAACTGCTGGGTGGGCAGTATCATTGCCTCCTGTGCTACGTGGCATCAGTCAATACAGAGGAGACTTCCTTCTGTCCTTTTCTCTCTCTAAATACTTCTATGAGTTTAAAAGTTGTGTTAATAAAGAAACAAAAATATCACACACCTGAGAGACCAAATTTCCAAGCATGGACTGCAAATGAAAAGGTGTGATACACAACGGCCACAACAATGCGTTTTCTTACTTCTTTTAATTCTGCCATCCAGCTGTTGTCCTTTTCTTATTTCCATTTGGTTAGGAACCCTCTGAATCTTCTCCCTTTGCCAATAGTTGCTTTCCTTCATTTCTAGAGATCCATTTTCACACACATGCATGAGGTCTTTTTGCCTTACAGTCTTTTTACAGCTATGTTAATTTTGAAAGACCCTTCTCATCTTTGTATTTTTTGCTTTCTCCCACTTGACAATCATTTATCTCCCTCCATGCCCAGATGCCATAACAGCTCTCCCTCCTTAGCCTGCTTCACCTGCCTGAACTTCCAGCTCACAATTTCTTCAGTCTTTGTTCTTTTCTTCCCTGCCTGTAGTCAGATCTGCTTCCTTTTTTCCCCCCACTTTTTTCTTGCTCTTCCCTATTTCTTTTCCAGGTTCTTCCATCCACCACACATAAATAGAACTGTAATTTCAGCCACTTCTATTCTTCAGTGTGGGGAATCTTTGTAGAAATCTGAGAGTAGGATTTCATCTCAAGTCTAAAACATGTTTTGGATGTTGTTGTGGTGACAGTTCATGCCTCATTCTCACTCACACTGAGCCTGCTCCTAGTGTTTGGTTAGGAGTCCTTACAAATCCCTGGCACTGGAGGATATAGGGTATTGTTTTTTCCACATTTGGATGTTACTGGATCAGGATTGCCTTGAAGGCATTATAGTATGAGAAAATACTAAGACAGGAACCACACAGAAGTGGGGTGTGGGGAGATGCAGCCAGCATCAGCAGAAAGGGGTTTTGGGACACTGCATCATCTTTTTGCATTTGCATAATATGTCTGAGTAGATTCCAAGTCCTCTGTGTTAGTCTTCACAGCCTTCAGTTTCCTCAGGGCCTAAAACACAGCTCCTGTAGGAACACAGCTTCAATGTTATCTCTCACTGTACCTATCAGTTGATATTACTCTGGTTCTTACAAATGCCATAATACCTGCTTCTGCAACTGCTCCCCATAGTGAAGTCAGTGGGATTTCTACAGGCAGAATGAATGCCAAACTCCACTACTTTAGACTGTAAAAGCTTCCCAGGAGTAAGGACTGCATCTCTCTGTGTCTGTACAATGCCAAGCACACAGCTGGTGCTCAATGAATAATATATGTATGGGCTTGGTAGGAGTGACTGTTCATCTAGTGCAGCAGAGGTGAAGCATCTTTTTGTAGCAAGAGGCAATGCGTTATCCCCTTTACTAGTCTATTTTATAATTTAGACTTTAAATGGTGACAATATATTAGCCAGCTAGTTCAGGGAGAGTTCATTTACACCGCCTTCACACAATATGTCCCATGTTTCAAATGACAGGAAGGATAGCTAGTTCTCTACAGCTGAATGCGTAGTGATTAAACTGTCTGGGCAGCAGCAGTAGGCCGCCATTGAACAGATCATTATTAAGATGGCTATAATTATGGAGTCAAAGCAACCCCTTCAGCACACTGGTAATCTGCCTTGAAAACTGGAGGCACAAAAGCATGTCTCTTTTTTATGTGGAGGCCCAAACTGTGTAAGGTAACTGCAGTTTTTTATGTTGCATCACTCATGTCTTAAGCTGTTAACTGCTTCTGCCTGCACTTGGGGGCTGGTCTGGACATTGGGATCTGTGGTAGAAATAAACGCTGAGTAAAGAGCTACTGAAAAAAAAGAAGTACAGCTATGACACCTCCAGAAGAGCTCTCATGGTATTGCTTTAGTCATTAGCTGAGTGGATACTTGAGCTTAATCAGTATCAAAGGGACATACACAAAGTCATCTATTTCATTAAGCTAATTTGCATTACTCGGCTTACGGAGAATCAAATTTTCATGTATTGTCCATCTTGCTGTCAGCAAAATAAGGGGAGGGGGAGGAGTGATAAGCAATGCAAGACTGAGGTGTGCTGGTGGTTATTCCGTTTCTCAGAGATACCTACTCATCTCTCAGGAGCCTTCATTGCTTTTAGATACCAAAAATACAGACTGGTAAGCTTTAGAAAGTTTAATTTTAGTAACTGCTACTAGAAATGAAACTTCCAGAGCTTTACCAAGTTCGAGATCCTTGAAGCAGTGCATAGTTAGGCTTTTAATTACTGCCGTTGCTGAAGAAGTAAGGTAAGTGTTGGTTTGGGAGGAGGTGATGGGAGGATTAGAGTAGTTAGCTAAAAAAAGAGCTTTAGCCTCCTCTGGTCCCCAAGAGACATCAGTGAAGTGTTCTGTGTGAAGCTTCACACAACATTGCAGTCCCAAGGGATTTGCTGCTGCCATTTATATTGTACCAGATCTGGCTGTGGCTTTAGCAGAAAGCTGTAATGTGCTGAGAGGGCTGTTCTTGTTCTTCTCTTTTGTCCCTTATGCTCATTACACTCTCTTCCTTCAGTACTGATTTCTTTCCTTTCTTTCTTTCTTTCTTTTTCTTTCTTTTCTTTCTTTCTTTCTTTCTTTCTTTCTTTCTTTCTTTCTTTCTTTCTTTCTTTCTTTCTTTCTTTCTTTCTTTCTTTCTTTCTCTTTCTTTCTTTCTTTCCTTTCTTTCTTTCTTTCTTTCTTTCCTTTCTTTCTTTCTTTCTTTTCTTTCCTCTTTCTTTCTCTCTTTCTTTCTCCTCTCCCTTTCTTTCTCCCTTTCTCCCTTTCCTTCCTTTTCCTTCCCTTTCCTTCCCTTTCCTTCCCTTTCATTCTTTCCTTTTTTTCTTTCTTTTACTTCTTTCCCTTCTTTCCCTCTTTCCTTCTTTCCTTCTCTTGCTCTCTTACTGTCCCTTTCTTTCTGAGAAGTAATGCTTGCTATATTCCTTCTCATTACACTGGAATTTAAGCTTAATTACTGTTGAGTAAAACTGTTCTTTTAGCTGGTAACTGCACATTAAACCTCCAGTTGGTCTGAGAGGTTGTGACTGAGGTTTGCTTTAAGTGTGAATTTGTTGTGGTGATTAGATTATTCTGTTTAAGCCCAGATGTTTGGGTCTAGAAATCAAACATAATTTAACTTGATTGATTGGACAGAATGATAGAAATCTTTCATAAGACAATTCAAATATGGGGGGAATCTTTTTTCTTGGTGGTGAAGCAGGACTGAAGGGTTAATTCTGTAGTCTGTTCCCAGATACTGCATTGAGGTTTCCCAAACATCAATGTTTCTAAGATCTGCTGATTAGGAAAAAAATCAGTAACAAATCTTTTGTTATTTGTGACTGTCCTGGTTTACCATTGATTCAGGGCGCCTGTTTAGGGCTTTGTTAGCTTCCTGTGGACATAATAGAGACCCAATCAGAGACCAATTTAAAATATTGACACATGATTGAACCAATAAAAAGAGTGGACACACCTATGTGAACACACATTTTAAGACAAAACAGCGAGGGGAACCGCTCTCCTGGCATCCGGCCTCCGAGGAGGTGGCGGCGGGGTCGGAGCCGCTCCGGGGCGAGGGGGATGCCGAACCCTCACCGGGGCGCCCGCCGGCTCATGTCC